>ML851017.1:13739-31450 GCA_009831015.1 Picea engelmannii
TGATGATGATGATGATGATGATGATGATGATGATGATGATGATGATGATGATGATGATGATGATGATGATGATGATGATGATGATGATGATGATGATGATGATGATGATGATGATGATGATGATGATATTTGTATTAGGTTAAAATCATGGCTAGGAATTACACTTCACAACAATAGAAAACCACTGGATAGGCATATTTAATACTTTTTTCCATAATAAAGTAATTATTTTACTTATAATGGATGTTGATTTCATGATATTTATATGAAAAGACATCTTCCAAGTTATGGTTATTATAAACAAATTTTAGCTAAGTGACATTTCTAGATTTGATGTTCCTTATCTTTTTTTTTTGTTAGTATTTGTAGTCATCCTAGAGTTAGTGTATAAATATTTGTGAAATTGAAGCTTCTTTGCAAGGGTTCCTTGCTAAAATAATGACAAGATTTTCATATAGGATGAGGGTGATAATTATCCCTTTGAGGTTTGTTTCCACACACGCTCATTCCTCTAGGAAAGCTTCTAGATTGTTTATATAAATACCAAAAAGAGTAAAGGACAAAGAAGATCCTTTCTTGATCCCTATATTACAGTTAATTTCTTCCAACCAACCTATGTATATTATACATTTAGCCACGACTGTCTCATATAAACTTATCTCTATAGCTCTCAAATCAAAATGGACCCCAATATGTTCCATTTTCTTGGAAAGAGTATTTAGAAGCATCGTATTAAAGTATTTTTTGAAGCCAACAAAATGACATAGGAGGTTGTCTTTGTTATTATGACACTCTCGTGATAATAATTTTAATAGTAATTAAATGAACTAAAGATGAGTGATAGCTTTAGAAAACAACTTCTCTAATTCTCTTATCATGGTTTTCTGGCCACATGTTAATCTAATTTTCTAAAATTATACCATACAACTTAGCCATAAGAGGGATTAAACTTGATGGCACTATAATTTGAGGGGTTATTGTGATAACCAATTTAAAAAACAAGAAAATAATGATTTTTTTCCTAATAATACAAAAACCCTACTTAACTAATTTATTGAGTATGATGTGGATATGGGGAATGTGAATAGAGTTACCATTTTTTATAATTTCTCCATCATATCCATTGATGTATTCAGATTTTCCTTTTAAAAGACACTTAACCTTGAAGTTAATATCTACAATAGTGAAAGAATTGTGCATTGTTAAAATCATTTGATTGTTATGTAAAACATTGAGGATTCATATAATATTTTAAGATACAAGTTCTTATCTTTAATACTGATTTTAACATGTTTATTAACTAAATTATTCTCCCAAAATTTCAACCATTCTCTTAAATGTTTATTACCTAAATGAGTCTCCCAAAATTTCAAACATTCTCTTAAATATTTATTAATTAAACTAGTCTCCCAAACTTTTAATCATTCTCCTAAGTACTATGAAATCTTGGAAACCAACCATGCTCTTAATTTTGTACATACTTTTAAAATATGAAAAATCTTGAAATCATAAACTACTCTTCAAAATTTCTATGTACAGAAAAGTTATTTCTAATTTATTTAAAAAAAAATTTAATGAATAATTAAGTTTTATAATTTCCATTTTTCCTTGAAATACAAGTTGGGATGTACCATGCAAATTCTGCTCGGATAATTCTAATTTATCGGATAATTCTAATTTATTTAAACATTTTTTTAATGAATAATTAAGTTTTATAATTTCCACTTTTTCCTTGAAATACAAGTTGGGATGAAGTACCATGCAAATTCTGCTGGGATAAAGTGCCATGCAAATTCTGCATCATCGAATTCGAGTATGTTCCATCAATAATACCTCTTTTGGTTGGCCTCTATTATTGCAAACATCTCCTTCTCCTTCATTTTTGGAATGTAGGACCTACCAACAAACTAATTTATACAAAAATATGCACTATCAAAATTAAAAAACACAATATTTAAACTCTTCCATAAACAATTTCACATATTTTCCTCGAATTGGAAGTCTCTCCTTCCATTATGTTTTATGAAAATCTTGATATAGCTTCAATGTGGCTTTCACCTTTCACCTAGATGTGAAATCACAAAGCATAGCCTAGCCTACACCTATTCCTAAAAAGGTATAGAGCCCAAATATTAGTTTTCATTTTGATACCCTATATTTATTGGGAGGGAGTATATTGTTACTATGATAAAAAAAATAAAAAAAATAAATTACTATGATAAAAAACAAAAATAAAAATATTATAATAATAAAATTTTAATTTTGATACCTTGTTTTGTTTGTATTAAGAATATATTTCTAGACGAATAAAATAAAATAAATTAAGTACTATAAATTTCTAGAAAATAGAACAATTTTCTCTATTCAATAACTTTTTTTTTTCTTCATAATATTTTTTATTAAATCTATGTTTTATAATCTGAAAACAAACCAAATTTACATGTACAATAGGAGAAGAAAAGCAAAGTGTAAACCTTTGTTGGTGCTTCTCTTTATTTATCAATGTAAATTCTTTAACTTGTTTTAAATTTGTGTAAATGCTTTAACTTATTTTAATTCTATGTTATGAGTTTATTTTCATAACCTATATAATTTTCCAAAGAAGTTTCATGTACTTCTTTGGTAGAAGTAAAAATAGGTAGTTAGACTTAAAAAAAAAACATAATAATATTAATTGACTTTTATCAACTAAATTAAATAGGTTTTAATTATGATGCTCCACAATCATTACATTTATTAAACTAATAAAGAATTGTTTTATTATATTAACTTCCAAAATATATATAAATTAATTTTATTTATTATATCCATAAATTTAATATATTTAAATATTCATAATATGATGATGATGATGATTATGATTAACATCCATTAAGATCGAATTTACTTTAAGAAGGTAAGTGATTACTTAGGATTCTTTATAATTTTGTTTATGTGCTCGAAAAGCATTAAGAAAAGTTTTCCAAGATCATCATAGTTTTGTTGACTTAAGAGGTTAGAAAGGTTGGTAGTATGACAAATATTTTAAAAATAAGATCTAATGTGGGTATACAATCTAAGACAAAATGTTCTTCATCTTCAACCTTCTTAGTGTCACAAAGGTGACATACTCTTTCATCCCATGGCGTTTTAGGAATTGACCAAAGCTCACTTTCACTATGGATCTCGTGAGAATTTGTTCTTATCTTAGCAATGCTTAATAGATAATTTTGTTTTTTTTAGGTTAGGGTTGATTACATCCTTAAAATACCTTAACTTTGTTTTCTCCTCTAACTCTTTATCACACCACATTTTCTCCTTAAATTTTGATTTGATGATATTTTTAATAGTATCTTTAATCTGCAAAATGGTGCCTTCCATGATTCCCCAATAGCTTAGCCAAGACTGGGCATCTTTATGCCATCCTCGCTTGAGTCGATGGTGGTTATGACTCGATTTTGAAGCAATTTTAGGAAGTCTCTTTTATCCCAAATCCAAGGATCGACTGAATTACAATTTTTTTCAACCCCATAATAAGCTTTCCATCTCCCAATAATCCTTTTCTCAATACTATAATTCGAGTTGAGCTTGTAATGAATATCAATTCCAACATATTTATATGAAGTCACTTCCTCCAAATTATCGTTGTCATATACAAAAGTATCATAAAAATAACTAAGAATGTATGATAAACATTCTTACAATTTTATTTAAATTTTATTTTAAATAATGTATATTATATATACTTGAAAACATACACATAACAAGTTTTTTTATTTGTATTTATTTTAAATAATGTATATTATATATACCTAAAAACATACACATAACACGTTTTAATGTTAGAAACAATCCACTTATAAAATTATATTTCAATTAATGTTATATTTTAGTTTTAAAATTATAAACATGCTTGGGCAACAATTAAGTACTTAAATATGAAAAGTTATAAACATATTTTGTAAGTTTAAAATTAAATAATTAAGAAAATTTATAAAATTATATTTCAATTAATGTTATATTTTAGTTTTAAAATTATAAACATGCTTGGGCAACAATTAAGTACTTAAATATGAAAAGTTATAAACATATTTTATAAGTTTAAATTTAAATAATTAAGAAAATTTAATAATAAATGATTTAATTGTTTTTTTAAATTAGAATTAAAATTAACATAAACTTATTTTAGTCTCAAATTTTGAAACACAAATTTATTATAGTTTCGATCTTGTAAATAATTATAAATTATGTTTTCAGATTTTTTATTCTTTCAAAAACTTTTTATAAAAATTAAATTTATATTACATTAAATAATAATTAATAAAATAAATTTAATAAAAAATGGAGAGTAAAAAAAAATTACATCCAATATTTAATTTTAAACATTTAAAAAATCAAAATCAAACATAAATTTACTTAAAACATTTTAAAATAAAATCAAACTGAATATAAGTTTATTTTAGTGTCAAACTTTTAAACAATTATAAGTTGTGTTTTCCAATTTGTTTCATCACTCAACAAAAACTTATAAATCATAAATCTATATTACATTTAAAAAAAAAAATTAATAAAATAAATTTAATGAAACTTAAATTTATATTATAAAAAAAAGAAATTAATAAATATTTGATAAATAAAATAATAATAAATCTAACATTTAATTTAAACATTTAAAATTAAAATCAAAATTTACATTTTAAACATAAATTTATTTTAGTTTTAATTTTTTAAGCAATTATAAGTTAATTATAAGTTCTGTTTTCCAATTTTTTTTAAAATTGTGTGGATTAAATTTTATAAAACTTAAATTTATATCACATCAAAAAAACTAATAAAATAAATTTAATAAAAAATTAAGGTGTTGTCTAATTGTTCTACATTTTTTTCAATTTTATCTACATTTTTTTTATTTTTACAAAATCCCGTAACCTAAATCTCTTAGAAATCACTATTTTTTGTTGTTTAAATTGTATTTATAAATGAAGAAATGGATTCACCATGTTAAAAAACCCTTAGAACAGTCTGATTACAAGATTTAACCACTCATAAATGCAACAATTTCTGACTAGATTTAAAGCAAATATCTCTTGAAAATATAGTGGAAAAAAGAAAAAATGTAAAACATAAAAAATTAATGAGTAATATAAAAATACTTTCAACATTTAATTTCAAGCATTGTTTATATTTGAAACTATATATATATATATATATATATATATATATATATATCCCAAATAATAATAATAATAATATCTAAGTTGTGTGCTTTGCATTAGGTTAATATCATGGCTAGGCATTACACTTCGCAACAATAGAAAACCACTAGGTAGGCATTACTTTAGTACTTTTTTCCATAATAAAATACTTATTTTACTTATTTTAGCTAAGTGAAATTTCTAGATTTGATGATCCTTATCTTTGTTTTGTTAGTATTTGTAGTCATCCTAGAGTTAGTGTATAAATATTTCTGAAATTGTGAAATCTAAGGGTTTCTTGCTAAAATAATGACATCATTTTCAATAGGATGAGGGAGATAACTATCCTTGTGAGGTTTGCTTCCACACACCCTGATTCCAATAGGACGAGGGAGATAACTATCCTTGTGAGGTTTGCTTCCACACACCCTGATTCCAATAGGAAAAATTCTAGCTTGTTTATATAGATACCAAAAAGAGTAAAGGACAAAGAAGATATTTTCTTTATCCCTATATTACAATTAATTTCTTCCAACCAGCCTATGTATATTATACATTTGGCCACGATTGTCCCATATAAACTTATAGTTATAGCTCTCAAATCAAAATGGACACAATATATTCCATTGTCTTGGAAAGGTTATTTAGAGGCCTTGTATTAAAGTATTTTTTGAAGCCAACAAAATGGCATAGGGAGTTGTCTTTGTTATTATGACATTCTCCTGATATAATTCTAATAGTAAAATGACCTAAATTTGAGTGATATAATTCTAATAGTAATTAAATGACCTAAATTTGAATGATCGCTTTAGAAAACAACTTCTATCTAGTTCTCTTATCATGGTTTTCTAGTCACATGTCAATCTAATTTTCTAAAATTATACGATACAACTTAGCCACAAGAGGGACTAAAGTGGATGGTAGTATAATTTGAGGGTTTATTTGATGACCAATTTAAAAAAAAAGAACAATAATGATATATGTTCTAATAATATGAAAACCCTACTTAACTAATTTATTGAGTATGATGTGAATATGAGGAATGTGAATAGAGTTATCAATTTTTATAATGTATCCATCATATCAATTGATGTATTCATATTTGTCTTTTAAAAAACACTTAACCTTGAACTTGATATCTACAATAGTGAAAGGAGTGTGCATTGTTAAAATTATTTGAACTTAATATCTACAATAGTGAAAGCACTATGCATTGTTAAAATCATTTGATTGTTATGTAAAACATTGAGGATTCATATAATATTTTAAAGGACAAGTTCTTATATTTAATACCAATTTTAAGTTGTTTAGTAACTAAATTAGTCTCTCAAACTTTTAGTCATTTTCTTAAATGTTTATTAACTAAATGAGTCTCCTAAACTTTCAATCATTCTCTTATGTACTATGAAAACTTGGAACCAACCACACTCTTAATTTTGTACATATTTTTAAAATATAAAAAAATCTTGAAATCTTTAATTACTTTTAAAAATTTGTATGTACTTTAGAAATGTTCAAAAAAGTTATTTCTAGTCTATTTAAACATTTTCTTTACTAAATAGTTAGATTTTATAATTTCCACTTTTTCCTTGAAATACAAGTTGGGATGAAGTACCGTGCAAATTCTGCATCATGGGATTCGAGTGTGTTCCATCAATAATACCTCTTCTTGTTGGCAGCTATTAACGCAAACATCTCCTCCTCCATTTTTGGAGTGTTGGCCCTAGCAACAAACTAGTTTATACAAGAATACGCAGTATCAAAATTACTAAAACACAATGTTTTTATTCTTGTATAACTAACTTCGAATTGGAAGTTTCTCCTTCCATTCTTATTTATGGAAATCTTGATATAGCTTCAATGTGCTTTTACATAGATGTGAAATTAACAAAGGCATAGCCTAGCCTACACCTATTCCTAAAATTATATAGAGCTCAAGTATTATCTTTCATTTTGATACCCTATTTTTATTGGGAGTATATTTATGGAAATATATTGCTATAATGATAAAAAACTAAAAATACTATGAAAAAAACCAGAAATATTATAATGATAAAACTTTTGATACATTGTTTTGTTTGTATTAGGAGTATATTGCTATACCAATTAAAAAAAATAAAGTACTATAAATTCCTATAAAATAAAACAATTCTCTCTATTCCGTGTCTTTTTTTCTTTTGTTAATAAGTTTTTTTATTAAATCTATTCTTTTTTAAATCCGAAAACAGACCAAATTTAAATATACAATAAAAGAAACAAAGCAAAGTGTAAACATTTGTTGTTGCTTATCTTTATTTATCAATCTATGTAAATGCTTTAACTTATTTTAATTCTATGTTATGATTTTATTTTCATAACCTATATAATTTTCCAAAGAAGTTTCATGTCTAGTAATTTTTGGGTAGAAGTAAAAATAGGTAGTTAGACTTAAAAACATAATAATATTAATTAACTCTTACAAACTAAATTAAACTATTTTATTTGTGATCCTTCCTGACCATTGCATCTATTAAACTAATAAAGAATTGTTCTATTATATTAATTTTCAAAATCTATTAAATTAATCTTCTTTATTATGTTCATAAATTTAATATCTTTAAATAGTCTTAATGATATGTAAGTAAAAATATATTATAGATATTTTTACTATTTTATTTTCAATAATGTATATTATGATGATGATGATGATGATGATTAACATCTAGTGCTCGAAAAACATTAAGAGAAGTTTTCCAAGATCACCATACTTTTGTTGAGTTAAGAGGTTAGGAAGGTTGGTAGTGTGATCAATATTTTGAAAATAAGATCTAATATGGGTATAGGCTGGACAATCTAAGAGAAAGTATTTTTCATCTTCAACCTTCTTAGTGTCACAAAGGTGACACACTCTTTCATCCCATGGTGTTTTAGGAATTGACCAATGACAGTTTCACTATAGAGCTCATGAGAGTTTGTTCTTATCTTAGCAATGCTTATTTTTTTCTTTACACTTGGCAAAACAGATAGATAATTTTGATCTTCTAGATTATGGTTGATTACATCTTTATAATACCTTAATTTTCTTTTTTCCTCTAACTCTTTATCACACCACATTTTTTCCTTAAATTTTGATTTGACATTTTTGTTAATAGTATCTCTATTCTGCAAAATGGTTTCTTCCATGATTCCCCAATAGTTTAACCAAGATTGGACATCTTTATGCCATCCTCGCTTGAGTCAATGGTGATTATGGCTTGATTTTGAAGCAATTTTAGGTAGCCTCTTGTCTTCCATGTTGTTTAGCTTGTTCTTATACATTAGGTATCTAGTCATAGCCATTCTCTCAATGGGGAGAGGCTTGTTTCTACGAGGAGGATGGGATAGGGTGTATTTCCTTTAATTTTGAGACTATAGGTTATAAAATTCTTTTGTATTTGCTCTATCTTTCTCCAGGATTCACGAGAGATACTACAGCCCCAAACTTCACATCCATAAAGAATAACAGGTGTAACAAGAGTCTCAAAAAGGAGTTTATTCTTATCTCAACTCCAAAGATCAGCTGATTTACAATTGTTTTCAAGCCCATAATAAGCTTTCCATCCCCCAATAATCCTTTTCTCAATGCTATAATTCCAATTGAGCTTGTGGTGAATATCAATTCCAAGATATTTATATGAAGTCACTTCCTCCAAGTTGTTGTTGTCATATACAAAGGTATCATAAGGGATCTTATTGAATTTAATAATCATGACCTTGGTCTTATCAATATTAACAGTCATACCCATATTGGAGCAAAAATCCTTGAGGATTCTTAGTTAAAAACAAAGAGAATACATTTTAATGTTAAAAACAATCCACTTATAAAATTATATTTCACTTAATGTTATATTTCAGTTTTAAAATTATAAACATGCTTGCTCAACAATACTTAAATATGAAAAAATATAAACATATTTTATAACTTTAAAATTTAATAATTAAGAAAATTTAATAATAAATGATTTTAAAAAGTTTACTCTAAAAGTAAAATTAAAATTAACAAGATTATTTTAATCTCAAATATTCAGACATAAATTTATTATAGTTTCAATCTTTTAAATAATTATAAATTATAAACCGTCTTTTCCAATTTTTTATTCTTTCAACAAAGTTTCATTAAAAAAAAAAAAATTATATTACATTAAACAATAACTGATAAAATAAATTTAATAAAAAATAAAAAAGACAAATAAAATAAAAATACATTCAACATTTAATTTTAAACATTTGAAAAAACAAAACTGAACATAAGATTATTTAAAAGATTTTGAAATAAAATCAAAATGAACATAAGTTTATTTTATTCTCAAACTTTTAAACAATTATAAGTTGTAAGTTGTGTTTTCCATTTTTTCTTCTTTCAACAAAAACTTAAAAATCATAAATTTACATTACATCAAAAAAATAATTAATAAAATAAAGTTAATACAAATTTGATAAATAAAATAAAAAGATTTGAAGATTTAAAATTAAAATCTATATATATATATAAAATTTTAAATTTGAATCCTTTAAACCATTATTATATTATAGGTTGTGTTTTCCATTTTTATTATGTGAAAGAAAATTTGTAAAACTTAAATTTATATTATATTGAAAAAAAATAATAAAATAAATTTAATAAAAATTTGATGAACAATATAAAAATCTTTCAACATTTAATTTTATAAACATTTAAAATTAAAATAAAAAAATGTATTTATACTATTTTTAAACATAAATTTATTTTAGTTTTAATCCTTTAAATCGTTATTATAAGTTGTGTTTTCCATTTTTATTATGCATTTTTATTATGTGAACGAAATTATGTAAAACTTAGATTTATGTGACATTCAAAAACTAATAAAATTAATAAAAATTTGATGAATAATATAAAAATCTTTGAACATTTAATTTTAAACATTGTTTATATTTAAAAAACAAGTGATATATATATATATATATATAGGGTTTTTTTATCTCATAAACAAGAAGATCTCATACACCAATTTGATGTGGTTTGACGGTGACCTTAAAAATAAATTATTATTATTATTATTATATATATATTCAGACAAACTTTTGGCTAGCTTTTTCATATTAGGACAATGTATTAGTAAGCAAACAAATCGAAATCAGCTTTAGAAGTGCCTGCTGTTGTGCTTATTGGCACTGCTGGTGCTAGTACTAAATTACAAGATGAGTCCTTTTAGGGCAAAGCTAGATATGGTTGGCTGTATACTTGCTGGCTGGGTCGCAATGTGCCAAATTCGGTCTCTCTCTCCTCTGGCTAATGACAACAAACAGATAATATTAATGGATGAGAATGAAAACAATCAGACAGCAAGTCGATAAAGAAATGTGGCCCAATCATGACTACAGTACGCGTCCTGACTTCGCTTTAGCAGAAGCAGGATCCCAAGGACTGGTGGGTCTACCTGGTCACAACAAACCTCTAACAAGTTGGAACTTATCAATGCATCTTAGAGTCAATAGAAGAAAAGGAAGGATTGACTTATGAATGAATCAGAGAGGCAATTAAAAAGAGAAGGATACCTATGCGGGGCCACTCGACCACCCATCCATTATTATCGTCTGCTGGCAGTTTATAGCGATAGGCTTTCCTATTCCAACATATCAAATCACCAGGATATGTTAACTCCACTGTCTTTGGTGGTACCGCTGTATTTATGACTGTGCCCAGAAATGAAAGAAAAATCAAGAAAGAATTGCAGCTTCAGTAATATCATAAGAAGAAACTAGATTACACCTATCTGTCCAGAGCTATCAGTGTACATACTTGCAAACTCTTGTTGGTGTGCAGAAATGTCCTTCCTCATAAGCCGAAAGTAGATCAGATAGTTTGCTATATGAAGCACAGTTCAAAGATAATTTGCATTGAAGCTTCAAAGATTTTTTTACTACTACGTTTTTTCACTTTTGGTAAAACAGATGAAAAGGCCTCTTAGTCTCTCTGGTCCTTTTACTATTATCTGTCTTTGACATAGCACGCTGTCGTCTTCCAACGTACCTAATTTTTTAACATGGTAGCTTGTTTGTCTATTCTCGAATAACATTTTAATGGTGTACATTTTAATCTCGACTAGGAATAACGAAGTACAATAGGTGAATATTAAATAACTAAGTAAAATAGGTGAATATTAAATAACTATTCATGCATGGTTAGGGCCTAGACATATAAGCAACGCCCAAGGAGCAAGGAGGTGTCTAAATCCCACTAATCCAATCACAACTCATAACTCATACACTAACATTATCAAGTGGCGCAAGATAATCTAACTACTAAACAATCATATGTCAACTTTATTTAAAACAAATTCTAAAACAATCATACTTTGACATAGTTAATGGCGCAAGAGTATCTAAATACATAATCAATCAAAGGTAATTCAAGACTAGATTCATCGACCAAACCAACCATTCATTGTTTGCTATCCAAGATATAATTCACTAACTTAATCTTCATGGATAAAATAATACAAGAGTGAGAGAAAATTACCTAAGGAAGGACAAGAAGCACAAGAACATAGTTACAAGTTCAACATCGGGTAGAGATCTAAACACAAAATTGTAATTCCATTTGATATTCATAGACGCAATTACCAACATGAAGAAATACAACATAAACCACAATAACTAGATGATGCAGACCCCCTACTCTCCCCCGGGGCTGTGCGACCTCCTGGTCTAGGATAGATCGACTTTGGGTGTTGAATCAACTCACAGGTTTGTGGTGAACCTCTTCTATCTTCTCCACAGGTCAAAGTCCTAATTCTCTGGTGCAAAATCCCCTTTTCAGGAGTTTCTAAGTACCCACAGAGTCCTCCACGTGACCCTGGTAAAAAACCGTGGGGTTAAACCTCCCTTCCTCCACACGCTTCGGGACCTCGGGCTTCGGGTGTTCTCGACACACTAGACTCCAAATCCGCCGAACTCTAAATTCGCGAACACATAAGACAAGATCTACTTTGTCCTTAATGACTTTGCAAAGTTTTCACTTTTCTCCATGTGATTCCTCCAAACGCCCTTTCCCGCGATTTGATGCTACGTATCCTCCTCGATACTGATGGTGTAGATTCACTTCGCAACTTCGGGATTTCGAAAATCTCGCTCTCAAAACACTTTCAAACCTCTGAACACTCAGAGTGCCAAAGGACTCCAAGACTAACCTCCGTGCAACTCTCTGAGATCTAACGGTTGGCAGTGACCTCGACTTCCTCCGAAGGGATCTCAACCGTCAATTCTCTACCTTCAATAGGTTTCTCCCCTTCTGTTAAATCTTCATCGCTATCTCTCTGGAGCTTGGTTCCTCTGAGGATTTCGGTATCCGACACACTCCTTGCTATTCTGGAATCTTTAACAAAGTTCGGACTTAGAGATTTCTTCAAAAGAAATCTTACTACGCACTCCTTGCGCTTCACAGTCCTGATCTCTCAACACTTAGTCGAATCTTGACCTTATGCACTCCTTGCAACATTCGGTCTAAGTTTCCCATTATCCCTCCTGAGCTTCTCTGAATCAAATCTAGACTCTGTCGACGCACACCTTGTGGACAATATGCACTCTTTGCATATGAACTCTCAGAAGAGAAACAATTGAAACTTATTTAATACTTCACAGGTTCATATACTTAACTATGAACATCATACATAAGCATAGTGAAATAAACACAGAGAGAGCATACCATTCATTCAAATACACAACGAAATGAACATCGTCCAAGCAATTAGATCAATCTCTGTCTATTATATTCATTCACTAAGTATTTACATAAGTTACACAGTTCACAACTACATCTAACACTACTTACTACTTACTTCTACAATATGATACAATACAATACATAAACCTATCTAAGGAGTGGCTTCTCAAGCTCTTCTCTATCCTAACTGAATTCTATCCCATTATTGTTTTAGCGGTTACCTACTTAGTCCTATTACAATAAATGTGAGTTATTAGCAGATAAGAGATGACACTCTATATCTGTAACACCTTATAGTTGTGTAAGAATGTACAACATTATGGAATTCTCAGGCGGTGACCCAACTTTACAAACAAGGTCTTTAAATACAATATTTCCAAAATATCTCAACAACACCCTCTTGGCTCTGTTTAATGCTGATTTGAAATTTCGGCGCGCTGAGGTGTCGAATTCTATCTCCACTCTCGGACTCTTTTGCATTGATGGAGATGCTCTTGCATCATACTCCTATGGCTAAAATATTCATCGACTCCTGTCCATGAGCTCCTGCACTATTTTTTCGTGTTTCAAAATGTCAGTTTCAGTGACCCAACTCGAATCTTCCACTGGGTGATCATTCGACTTCACCAAATATTCAGGATACATCTTCCTCCTAGTCTTCCTTCCAACTCTCTCATCTAATATTTTCTCCATCCAAGGTTTTTCTTGTGTAGGTATCTGTTTTTCCCATTGAATCTCCTTCTGGTCTTTTAGTTATATTTCATTATCTCTCTTGTAAGGATACAGGTCTGCAACATTGAATATCAGTGATATTCCAACATTGTCTGGAAACTCAATCTCATAAGAATTAGCTACAAATTTCCTAAGGATCCTGCATGGTCCTATGTTCTTCATCTTCAACTTGCTATATGTTCTCCTTGGAAACCGTTCCTTCCTCAAATGTGCTAAAACTTCATCTCCAACATCAAATTGAACTTCTCTCCTTTTCTAGTCCACTTTGTTCTTGTACTTTTGGTTGTTGTCATGTAGCTTCTCTCTAACTCGATCATGAAGTCTCTACATCTCTGTAGAAAAATCTTGTGCTCCAGCGATTATGAGCTCATCTTGCTTAAAATCTCTCAATTCTGTAATCCCTCTCAGTTGCATTCCATATACTATCTCGAATAGACTTTTCCCAGTGGTCATGTTTACTGAATTGTTAAACGCAAGTTTTGTCTATGCCATAATCTGATACCACTGACGACCCAACTTAGTGACTAAATTCCTTAATAAATTTCCCAGAATTTTGTTCACCACTTCAGTCTGTCCATTTGTCTCAGGGTGATATGTTTAACTGAAGAACAAGTTTTTCCCCAACCTCTTCCATAGAGTTCTCCAAAAGTGTCCTAAAAACTTTGTGTCTCTGTCTAATACTATGCTTCTAGGAAACCCATGTAGTCTCACAACTTCCCTGAAAAACAAATTTTCTATGTGTGTAACATCACTTGTTTTCTGACATGGTATGAAATGTGCTATCTTGGAAAATCTATCTACCACAACAAATATGGAATCACTTCCCTTCTGGGTTCTAAGTAATCCCAATATAGAATCCATACTAATTGCATCCCAAGGCCTTTCTGGAATAGGAAATGATTGATACAAACCAATGTTCTATTGTTCCCTTTCGCATACTCGCAAATTTTGCATTTGTTCACAAATTCCTTTACTTTGGTCCTAATACTTGGCCAATAGTATGAAGAACTCAGTTGTGCATAGGTTTTATCATGACCAAAATGTCTAGTCAAACCTCCATTGTGTTTCTCTTTCAACAGGTTGTCTCTCATAGAGAATCTTGGTATGCACAGTTGGCTTCCCTTGAACAATAATCCATCCTATATTAAATATTTTTTCCATGGGATTTTGTCCCCCGAAAAAGGGTTCTCACATGCCTCATAAGCCTTCTTAAAATATGGATCTTCTTGGTACATTTCCTTAAGGTGTTCAAACCCTAAGGTCTTCACTTGGAATTCCTGTATAATCAAACTTCTCTTGCTCAAAGCATCTGCAACTTTGTTAGCACTTCCATAAATATGTTTAATGAAAAAAATAAAATTATGCATGAATTCTACCCACTTAGAATTCCTCTGATTCAACTTTTCTTGTCTAGTAATAAATTGTAAAGCTTGATTATCACTATACAAGACAAACTCCTTTGCAATTAGATATTGTCTCCACTTCTTCAAAGCTTGAATAATGGCATAAAACACTTTGTCACATGTGGAATACATTTTCTTGGTGTCATTGAGCTTCTCACTGAAATAAAAAACTAGTTTACTATCTTGACTCAAGACTGCTCCAATAGCTACTACACTTGCATCACACCTTACCTAAAAGTTTCCCAAAATCTGGTAAGACCAGAATCAGTTTTCCTGTCATCTTTTCCTTCAACACTCTGATTTTTTTCTCAACCTCCTCTATCCAATTAAAAGACTTGTGTTTCTTCTTCACAATATCTATTATGAGTGTACATATACCAATGAATTTTCTGATAAATTTCCTATAAAAACTTGCTAACCCATGAAAGATTCTCACCTAAAATATGCTTCTAGGAGATGGCCAATCCCTGATTTCTTTCACCTTCTCTGGATCCATCTTCAATTCACTTGAAGAGATCACAAAACCCAAGTATATGAGTTATTTCTTCATAAAAGATGTTTTCTTTAAGTTTATCAACAACTTTTCTTGTTGCAATCTCCTCATCACTAATGTCAAGTGTTTTAAATGTTCTCCATCTCTTTTACTGAAGATTAGTATATCATGCATATATACAATCACAAATTTACCTATGAATTCTTTTAGCCCTTCGTTCATCAACCTCATAAATGTGATTGGGGCATTTGTCAACCCAAATGGCATGACTATCCATTCAAACAAACCTTCATTTCTCTTGAATGATGTCTTCCATTCATCTCCCTCTCTCATTCTTATATGATGATATCCACTCTTCAAATATATTTTTGAAAAATAGCTTGCTCCACTCAAGAAATCCATCAAATAATCCATTCTTGGCAAAGGGAATCTATACATGATGGTGATCTTGTTGATGGCTCTAGAATCTGTACACATTCTCCATCCTCTATCCTTATTTGGACTCAACATAGTTGGTACTACGCATGTGCTTAGACTTTCCTTGAATAAACCTTTATCCAACAAATCATGGACTTGATTCTTTACCTCTTCATTCTCTCGAGGTGTCAACCTATATGCTTCTTTGTTTGCAAAATTGACTCATGGAATAAGGTCAATGTGATGGATGATACTCATAATGGGTGGTAATGAGTGAGGTAGCTCATCCACTACTGTGTTATCAAAATTCTCTAATAGTTCATGGATTTCTTCAAGTAAATCTTCCATAGAAGTATTTGTAAGGATAACTCTTGGCTTCCTCACTACAAAAAACTCCATCTCTTGTTCCTTCGTGACCTCATTCAAGAGTTCCTTCCCACTCATGAGAAGTATACTTGAACTAGCCTCCTTCTTTGGTTCCTTGTCTTCTATCGGCAACAACATGTGTGTTCTACCATTATTCTCTAGGGTGTAAGTATTTTTCCTCCCATCATGAATGGCATTTCTATCAAATTGCCATGGTCTCCCCAATAAGATATGACAAACATCCATAGGAATTACATCACAAAAAATCTCATCTTTATAGCCTCCTATTTTAAATTCAACTTTGCATTGTTAACTTACCCTTACTGATGTCCTTTATACAACCATGATACCTTGTACGGTTTTGGGTGTGTATTTGTCTCCAGCTCTAGTTTATCCATCATCTCTATGGATACTAGATTATCAGTGCTCCCACTGTCTATAATCATATTGCAAACTATGTCCTTTGTTTTGAAAGCAGTCCTAACCAAATTCGTTCGCTGGACTGGTTCTTCTGCCTCCTTCTATGGTTTTAGAAGAACTTTCCTCATCATAAGGTTTCTTCCTCCCTATGTTTCTTCTCCTTCCACGTTATTCTGAGCTTCACAAATGTGTGTTTCTCCTCCTCCTTCTTTCTTTCTCTCGGGGCATTCCCAATACATGTGTCATGTCTTCCCACAGACATAACATCTGAATTCACCTCCTCTGCCTCTTTCTCTTCCTAGAGGAAAACAGTTTCTTCTTCTGTGTTGTCCTTCCTTAGAACTTCCCCCTTTTTTAGGGTGATTATGATACTTTCCATCCTCTTTCTTTGGTTTCTGGAACTTCTCTCAGATAGTTCCCTTGCCTCTGCTTGGAATTCCTCCCCTGTTTCGCTGGCCTTTTTTTCTAGCCAACTTCTCTTCAGATTTCAAAGATACTTGATAAGCATCCTCGATTGTGCCAATAGACATCATGTTGATATCCTCTTGTATATAATATCTTTGTTGATACTAAGAGGGGGGTGAATCAGTATCAAGTATAATTTAAAACCTTTTTCAACTTATACTTAAACCATTCAACTATATCCAATGAGAAATGAAGAATAGTATAGGAGTTTGTAACATCCCGCTCTGGCACACTGAGACCACTTATTCTTTGAGGACACTTGCTCGCAAGTGATCTGGACCCTTTTTGATGTTGGACCTTATATATTTGATTGTGATGTGATTGACAGATGATGTGATGCGTTATTATTCATGTATACGGGTGCTATTGACTCAGTTGATTGAGTGTGCAGGTTTTTGACCTTGAGGATGCGGAGGCATCGGTAGACCCCCTTGGACTCCGGACTGAGTCAGGGAGTGTGCTTTTGGGTTGATTTGTTTATTATGATGTTGATTTGATGTGATGATTTGATGACGACATTC
>ML851021.1:0-16032 GCA_009831015.1 Picea engelmannii
AAATTTTCTGGGTGAGTTCAAGGACGTCTCAATTTGGTGCTACTTAAACTTAGAAATAGGGTTGGGCATAAGTTTTCTTTACTTGTGTGTAAATAGACATTACTCCATCAGGGGAATTGGCTCAGTTTGGGTCAGGTTTTAGCATCTAAGCTTGGTTTGTTCGTTCTTGCAAAAGAACTATTGGTTTCCTTGCCCTATGATTACATTAGCCTTGTTCTTTACTCATCACTTCCTAGTGCATGCACCACCAGTCTAAGTCTTAATCATCATTAAATAGTTTTAAGGTAGACTAACCTTACACTTAGTTAAATAACAAATTTTTAAAAGAATATTATTATACTTATTTAACTTAGCTTAAATTTAAGTAAAATTATCTTGTCTTTTATATATATATAAATTATTTATACTAATTTAACCTTATTTATATATAAAAAATTAATTATATCAAATTATTTAATTTAATTTATATTATTCCTAATAATTTATAATGTATATAACCAAATTAGTTTAAACGTGTACACAAAATTTGGGCACGCATGGGTACCACGTGCTTGTCTGGCTTCCTCAAACTCCATCGTATCTAACCTCTCCATCCTACACCTGTCAGCTCCTTCGAACTCCCCACGTGTCCTTACCCTGTCCGACCTTCTCATCCGCTAGGACTTGCCTTGCAGTAGTCTTTGCCCATCATAGCTCTGCCTCTGCTCTGCTCAGAGGTTTCCAGAATCTCCCTTGCCATGGATCGCATCCTCACTATTGTTCTGAGCACTTCGCTAGCGCTGGTTAATGTTGTATGTGCTCCATTTCGTTTTACAGTAACCGAGGGAAGTGATATGGGCACTGACATGATCCAGAACCTGGAGTCCAGTCTCTCTAAAATATTGGGTATCAATCCCCTGTCTGTACGCATTGCGGAGCTCACCCTCAACTATGGTAAGGGTACGATTCAGTCATGGTTTCAGTACCTTCATGAAGAATGCAGGGTTATTCGAATTGAGAATTTTCACAAACCGTCCTTACGCCGTGGTAATGAATGGTAAATTCCTCTTTTGAACAAAATGAGTTTGCTCGAAATTCCCGTTCTGTACGAATTTTGCTGTTCCCTTTTGGTTTATTTCCTTTGTAAATAAAAAAAAATCCATTCACTTGTGTAAACTTGTTGTTATATGCATATGTATGTAGTTATATGTGTATACAAGACCTTTCATCTCCATCAACCGAGCCGAGCGGCTCTGCGAATTTCCCTTTGAGTCACCGGTCAATACCCGACCCTCAGGTCTTTCCCATTTCTTCACGTTCTCTGCCCTGGGACCGCGCCCAAATTTCCTTTAGGAATCCTGTTATTGGGCTTTGGGGTTTCATATTCCCAAAAGTCGAGAATTCCTGTTTCCTCAAATTCTCGATACGGCATTTTATGTGCTAACCCTTCGGGCTAGACACCCATCTCATATGACTAGCGCCCCACGTGACCCTCGCCCTATCTTTCATCGGGGTTTCGGGGTTTTCATTTTCGAGCCTCACAAGTCCTTAGGACTCGCGATTCTTCGATCCCCGATATGTTCCTAGCAGTTTATCCATCCAATCTAAGCACGTGGTCCACGCCACCTTTCCTTGTGACCGCGGTCTTATCCTTATCGAGATTCGAGGTTTTGCGGTTCTTACTGTCATGAGCCGATCATCCACAAAAATCCCGATTTCCTGATGCACGATGGCCCGGTGGACGACCTCCCATCGGGACCTTTCCCGATGGCTCCGATCAATGCCATGTGTCCTCAGAATGAACGGCTCAGAACTTCTGTTGGGATATCGCAGATCGCGACTCCAACCTGCGAGCATTTTGTGGTCTCGAAAACCCCGATACGTCGATCCCCGACCTTGCCTAGATTGCTGACACCTGTCTACCAAAGGAACGGTTCAGATCTCGTTTGGAAATCGCATTTCACGATTCCGTGTGACATGATTTTTGTGTGCCCGAATACTCCGATTCCCCGATTCCCGACTCTTTCCCAGGTTCTGACACCCGTCCAAAATGATGGACGGTCCTTATCGCCTCTCCCTGTTTCAGGGTTTTGGAATTTGCTGTTTCAAAATGCAAAAGTTTCGTGTCCACGAAATCCCCGATACGTCGATTCCATATTTTTCGATGGGTTCTTCATGGTTGCCACCTGTCCCACAGATGGACGGCTTTGATTGTATCGAGATTTTCCCATGGATTTCCTGACTCTTCCCGATGATGGACACCTGTCCTTTACTCTGACTCTAGGTGTCCCACCTTGCTTACATCACCTTTGGGATATCGCCGATCACGATTCCCGGTGACGCAATTTCCTTATCTTCGAAAACCCCGATTTCCCGATCCCTGACTTTACAGGATCTCCTGACACGCGTCCTACACAATTGACGGTCCAGATCTGATCGGGAAATCATACATCGTGATTTCAACCTATACAAGTCTTATGTCTCCAGAATCCCCGATTCTCCAATAAACAAAAATCCGACAGCGCCCGATCCTTTGCCACCTGTCCTTGAAGATGGACGGTCCCGATTGACTCTCGGGCTTTCAGGACCTTCGAGGTCCCAGTTCTCATGACCTAGAGAACTCTGATTTCCCGATGGCCAATATCCCGACTCTCACACGATCTCTGCCACGTGTCCTACCAAATGGACGGTCCAGATCGCTTCTCACAGTTTCGGGATTTCGATACCAATGTGCCTATGTCTACGGGATTCCCGATCCCTGACTTTCTCCGGATCTGCGACACGCATCCCTCAAATGGAACGGCTCCGATCGTATCGGGAAATCGTGGATCGCGATTTCATTACGCAAGAGTTTCATGACTCCGGAAACCCGGATATGCCGATCTCCGACTCTGCGAGATCTACCGACACGCGTCCTGCCGAGATCAACGACTAGGATCCGTTCTCGGGATTTCGCAAAACCTCGATGACTCCTCCTATGCATGCTAGGACTTAAACCTCGTGCAACTTGTCTAAATCTAACGGCTAACGGGATTTCTAGGTGAGATCCGACGGCTCACATCCCTTCTTCTACGTAAAATCCCGTTCCCAGGTCTTGCAATTATCTTCTTCCATTTTATTTAGTGTAGTTCGTGTAGTTATTAAATTTTCCACTCTTCAAGCCTTCAATAGAAGTTCTCCCTCGACATTTTCGTCGATTTCCAGGTGTCTATTCTACCCTAAAATTCATTGAAAATTAATCCTCCAAATAAAACTAAGTTATCATCTTTGTTTCTTGTGCTAAATAGCTTTATTCCTGTCATTTTAATGATAGTTATTTTGTGGACAGTGATCCCTCCCATTATCCAGTTTGCTGCCATTATTTTAAAGGGATTCCTTCAAATGTTCAGACTACAACTGTAGTGACCATATATGATCTAGTTACAGGGTTCTACCTAAAACTGTTGCTTGCGATATATGAACTTATTTGCCTGGGTTTCACGTAGGAGTATTATCCTAAGTGCATTTCCGTTACTGTTTCTGTCATAACAAATCAAACTGAACATGTTTTGCTTATAGTTGAAAAGTGGTTGGAGTTAACACTCCGAATTTCGTCCCTTAGGCTCCAGATTTCGAACTAAGACGCTCTGATACCATATGTAATGCCCATATATTTACAAAGGTCATTAGATCTCATAAACATTTTATGAAATAAACTGAAACAATAACTTTCAAGCATAATATTGATTTTTTTCTTACAAAAACTTTAGTAGCTTAGATTTATCATTAAATATTGAATTCATGGCAGAAAGAAATAAATACATAACTTGACAAAGTACCTGGTTTTGATGCTAATTTATGTTGCATGCTGCCTTGCTGCCCTGCTGCATAGTCCAGTCCTGCCACAGGCACAGAAAATAACTGCCCAAAACTAATATCCACCCTGCCAACTAGGAAAATGACCTAGCTCCAGGATATCTATGGATATCCTGGCCCCCGTGCCCAAAACCTCCAGCAACTCGGTGCCTCCCTGATCAATATGTCACAACCAGTAAGTCCCGTGCCTCAATCTGAGCACTCATGTCACAGTAAAGCTCTCGGATCTCTGCAGATAGAAAAAACAGTTCTCCGCAACCATTCCCCCCTGACGAATGTTGCCCACATCCCCCTCTTTCCCCCCCTTATTCCTCCCGATCGACCCACGCACTTACTCCACAACCACCCTCTTTCCCCCATCTTTCGTCATGAATTACTATTTTTATCTCCCCGGGATTCATGGCTTTCCCCCACTGCATACGCCACCATTTTATATCATTTTCATTGATCTTTTGAATTATATTTCTCAGGTCATTAAATGTGGTCTGTAGTTAGAGTATTACTTAGTTAATCACAATCATTTCTTTTAATTAATTTTGCTTTATAATCTTTAATAATGTATCCAATTAGGGTCGTTACAGGGAAACCCCCCTCATACAGTAATATAACATCCAATGACAAATCTGGGACGAGGGTAAAACGACCAGCATTCGAGCCACCACAGCAAATTCAGGAGCAGTTACTTGCCAAGGAACAAGGCCTTCGACAGGAAATGGAAATGGAAGCTAGGACCTCTCAAACTAGAGCACCCCGTGGATGGGAACCTGGGAAATGCATCCCGCAAATGGAAAAATCACCCAGGCATCTCATAAGTTCACTTAGGGTGGGGGAGCACACACAGTTCATGCAAGAACATTCCCTTATTCACAAATTTCTTGGACTTTGGCCATCAGAAAGGGAACTGAACAAATGGATGAAACACTGGTGGAATCCCAAAGGAGACTATGAGGTCCAGCTCAGCTCAAAAGGCTTCTTCAGCATCATACTATACAACCTAGAAGACAAAGATCGCATCTTTGAGAATGGCCCTTACTTCTTCAACTCAGCAGGGCTATTCCTAAGGTATTGGACAGAGCGCTTCAACCAGAACAAGGAGGACTTCACAATGGCACCCGTCTAGATCTTCCTATATTCCCTCCCGCAAGAGTTCTGGCTAGAGGAGATCCTCATGGGAATAGGAAACACCATCGATCAATACATGAAATCCTCTGAAGCCACAAAGCAACGCAAGTACACCTGATATGCCCGTATATGTGTCTACATGAACATAGCCAAAGCCCTACCAGGAGCGGTAATACTGGAGTACCAGGATGAGGACTCGTCACAAACCCTTGAATATGAGCATATCCCGTTCAGATGCAGAAAATGTCATGAACACGGCCATCTGTTTTGGGACTGCCCCTTAAACCAGCAAGCTCCCAAGGTCATCCAGATTCTGCAGAAAGATGGTTTCACCAAGATCCAGACGAGGAAGAAAAATCTCTTTTGAAAGCAAACAACTGACCCCAGACCCAGGATCCAGACCAGGAATGCTTATGATATACTAAGCCAGCTCCCTGAGGATGAGGAAATGCAAGACCCACACTCTGGTTCGCAGAAAGACAAAGCCTAGAACCCCAAACCCTCCCCCTCTGATCCAAACAAGGAAATCAATGCAGAAGAAAAAGGGGAGGTAGATGGAGATACTCTAATGCAAATGGATGCCCAAGACCTGGTAGGCATCGATCTGGAGAAACTGGAGGAAGCCCTCGATCAGAAAGACCTGCAAGGCCTTCCATAAGAACAACTCAGAAAGGTGCACAAGGTCTTCCTCAATTCAATAGAGGGATCCACAGCGTGCCTTGGCATCGCGACAGAATCAAGCTCTGGCTCTAAAAAAATACCACGCAAGAATAAAAGAAGAGGAAGGAAACTAGTACATCAGTTGATTAAGGAAGATGGACATCTGATGATCATCTCAGGACATATACAAAATCTCTTGGAGGGATACCTCCACCCACACCCCTCCTCTTAATGATGAAGATTATCACTTGGAACATTAGAGGACTCAACAAGCGATCCAAGCAAAGGATCCTCAGGGACTGCGTCAAGGAGGAAAGCCCAGACATTCTAATGTTACAAGAAACTAAATGTGTCGAAATGGAAGCAGAAACCATCTTCCAATGTATATGGAAAGGCTGCAACTACGTCTACACGGACTCTGTGGGGGCATCGGGAGGTCTAGCAATATTGTGGAACCCCACCCACATGATCCTTAGTGGACCCTTCTCCAAAGCAGACACCTTGTCAGCTCATTTTGAAGTCATAGGCTCGAACCAGGAGGGGACCATCACCAATGTCTATGACCCACAAGGACAACAGGAAAAAAACAATTTTTTGGAAAAGCTAACCCAAGTTAAAGCTCTGGTAAGCACGCCCAACTGGATCCTAGGAGGCAACTTTAATATGATCATGTCACTAGAGGAAAAAACAGGTGCAAGAAAATGACTAGAGAAAGACAGCGGTAAGTTCAAAACCCTCCCTAAATAGTTAAAGTTAGTAGACATAGAGAACAACAATGGCACTTTCACCTGGTCTAACCGCAGATCAGGTAGTCATCATGTAGCATGCAGACTCGATCGCTTGCTCGTCACATAATATTTGATTGAGAGAGACCTCTATATAGAAATCTTGATCCTTCCCAAAACGAGTTTTGATCACTGGCCAATTTCCCTCCAGATAGCTATAGAAACAACATCGAAATTTAAACCTTTCAGATTTGAAAAATTCTGGCTCACACACCCAAATTTCCAACAGTTGGCACAAACATGGTGGAATTAGTCTGAGACAGATCAAGGCACCAAGATGTACAGATTCCAACAAAGGCTCAAAAATTTCAAGTAAAGGCTCAAACACTGGAACAAAAACACCTTTGGCAATATTTTTCAAGGCATCAAAGACGCAGAGTACAGAGTGGCTGAGATACAAAAAATCTTCATATCAGGAACTCACACTGCTGAGCTCGTGGCGGAAGAGGAGCAGATACAGATGCAACTGGAGAAAAAAAGGAAGCAAGAATAAATCCTATGGAGGCAAAAATACAGGGTGCAATGGCTCAAAGAAGGGGAAAATAATACTAAATTCTTCCACAGAACTATGATACACCAGAGACATATCAACAGAATAGCACATCTGGAAGATGAGCAAGGCCAATTGATAAGAGAACATGCACACATAGAAGAGGAGCTCAACAGATACTACCAGATCCTCCTCACAGAAAATAAAGTAGACAGAAGTGAGGCCATCACCCGAGTTACCATTCATATTCCCAAGCTAATCACATCGAACTAGAATGTTGCTCTTAAACGACCAATATATAAGGAAGAGGTGGACCAGGCTGTAAAAGATATGCCCTCGAGAAAAGCCCCAGGCCCTGATGGTTTCACTACAGACTTCTTCCATCATTGCTGGGATATTATAGGTAAGGATGTAGGGGAGGTCATCGAGGAATCAAGAACTTCAGGACAAGTTCTCCAAGATTTCAACGCCACCTTCCTCTCTCGCATCCCAAAGGAATAAATATTCACGAATCCCAAACAGTTCAGACCCATTTCCTTATGCAATTTCATCTACAGGATCATTACCAAGGTGATTGCAAATCGACTCAAGCCAATTCTTCCATTTGTCATTTCCAAAGAAAAAGATCGATATGTTGAAGGAAGACAGATTATGGATAGCGTCATACTGGTGCATGAGGTGATCAACTCTCTCAAATCAACGAAAACCCCAGGTATGTTAATCAAACTTGATCTCTCAAAAGCTTTTGATAAAGCTAGCTGGCAGTACCTCAGAGCTATCCTAAATTCCTTTGGCTTTGATCAAGATTGGGTAAACTGGATTTTGAACCTCATCTCTTCGGCCTTCTTCTCAATCCTAGTAAATGGAGTCCCCCTGCGGCCCTTCTCAGCAACCAGAGGCATAAGGCAAGGGGATCCGCTTTCACCTTTTCTTTTTGTCCTAATGGCGGAAGGCCTGGGTCGCTACTTTAAATCAGTGGTGCTAGACGACACCCTCAAAGGCCTACCCCTGCACAACATTAGGCCTACCCCATCACATATCCAATTCGTCGATGACACCCTACTCATGAACTCCCCTATGACACGCGAAGCCCTCAAACTCAAATCCATCCTCTCTGACTTCATTGAAGCCTCGGGCATGACTCTGGACCTTGATAAGTCCAAGCTCTTCTTTTTCAACACTCCCACTGCAGTTCAAATACACATTTCCAAAATCGTGGGCATCCCCAGGAGCTCCCTTTCATCCAACTACCTGGGTATTCCTCTCACAGGAGTGCTAGCCAAATCTATTTCTTGGGACAACCTCCTCATCTCTATCTCTAACAAACTGGCCAACTGGACCTTCAGACCTTTAAACATTGTAGCCAGATTAGTCCTGTTAAACTCAGTTCTTCAAACCCTACCGACCTATCTCTTCACTGCCTTAGCTGCTCCCAAGCATATCATTAGAGCGATCAGAAACATCCAAAGGAACTTCCTCTAGCAAGGTCTGCAAGCCAACAAGAAATGGGCTCTGGTGTGCTGGGATAAGGTTTGTACACCAAAAGTAGGGGAGGCCTAGGGATTTAGGATCCGAGAAAGCTCAACCAGATAATGGGGGCCAAGATATGGTGGAGGTGGATGAGAACACCAGATGCGTTATGGGCACAAATCTGGAAGAACAAATATGCTCCCTCCATGCAGCAAGACCAGTTGATCAGACACAATGTTAAAATCTAGGGTTCGAACATCTAGAACACAGCCTGGAAAGACAAAGGCATAGTAAAAAAACACGCTTTCTGGGAAATACGCAATGGAGACAGTGCAAGGTTCTAGCAAGATTCGTGGAAACAACTCAAACCCTTAAAGGACCTAGCAGAGCTCACACCCCTCCAAATAGCCCTTAATCAAGACCCTTTACTGAAGGTAAAGGATCTCTGGAAACCTACAGATGCGGGGCAAACTTGGTGGTAATGGAAGACCTCCAACCACGATCTAGACACCCCTCTCGACTTGAACTTGTCCGCCTGGCATTGTGAAGCAGGACGCAGGAAAATCCCCAGGAAGGAGAGGCCCGGCATCCTCAGATGGGGACATTCAGCTTCAGGAAACTTCTCGGTGAAGGAGGCCTACCGCATACATGGTAACTATCACAATCAGGAAGCATATAACATCTGGAGCAAGATCTGTAGCAAAGCGCTCTGGCCTAAGGTCTCTACCTTCCTCTGGCTAATCATCCACAACAGAATTCTAACCTGGGATAATCTCAGAAAGAGGGTATTCATTGGGCCATCCATGTTTTTTTTATGTCAAGCCCCAGAAGAAACCATGGAGCATCTTTTCAATGGATTTCATTATAGTCAAGCCGTCTGGGACCAGGGGGCGCAAATCATGCGCAGATCCAATGAAAACATATGCAGCATGAGGGACACTATTGGAAATTGGGACTCAATCACTTATAACAATCCCATTCTGAACTACATTTGGCAACTCCTCCCAGGCTTCATTTTATGGAAGATATGGAAGGAGCGAAACAAACACATCTTCCACTCCAAGGACTCCCCTACAGAGTCAACCTGGGACAAAGCTGCCACACTAATCAAAGAAACAATCAGAAGTAGACACTAGCAACCCAAGGACAAGGATTGTAACTGGGAGGAGTCACTAATCCTCCAAAGTTGGCAACTTAATTTAAAAGATTCAGTGGCAATCAGAGCTCCCAAGAATCAAATCCCCAACCCAACCACCTAGACCCCCCCTCCAAATGGATTCATAAAAATTAACTTTGATGGAGCTTCAAAAGGTAATCCTGGACCCGTAGGATACAAAGCTATGATCAGGAGCTCCAAAGGGGAAATTCTAACGTTGACTGCAGGATATTTGGGAGACACCACAAACAATGTAGCAGAACTAACGGGCCTACTATAGGGCCTTCGACATGCGGTAACCCTGGCCAGCCATAAAGTCATCCTAGAAGGGGACTCACAAATCATCATCCAACTAATCACCAAGATCTTGCATGGGGGAAATCCACAAAAAATCTCTCCCAGTTGGCGCCTTGCAGGCTTGCTCGAAGACTTCAATAGCCTCCTTGGGCACAACATCAGTGTCATCCCCTCCCACGTCAAAAGGGAGGCAAATGGATTAGTTGTTTACCTAGCAAATGAGGGAGTACAAAGGGAAACAAAACAAATAATCTGGGATGCTAGAAGTACTGGAGCCTCCGATCTATACAAACATTGTCAACTCCTGGCTAGCAAGGATTTTCCAGCCCCGGATGGGGTCACACGCGATAAAGGGGAGGCACGTGGAGGCGAGCTAGGAGAGGCCATTTATAATGGCTCTCACCACACACTTAGTTATTAATGAAGGTCCCTCCCTCCGTCGGCCTCCGTTCAATGATGGGGCCTCTCAGGAGTGAATACAAGACGTCCAACCAGAGAATTAAGCTCTCGGCTTTAATGGCAACTACCATTATTTACGCTTTATCCCACCTTACCGGAAATCTTACTATACGTTTGAAGCTTGCCGAGGAGAGGTGTAGCAGTAGTGTTCTTGGCACCCTAGCATTGATCCTTTCTCTTGCTATGCCGAGGGTAAGAGGGAGGTCTCACAGGGGAGCCGACTGGTATGTAGCTGACTCCAGGAGGAAGCGACATAGAAAATTTGAGAAGGTTGTGATCTTGGCCAAGAAAAGGAGACGTCGGGTTAACACGGTTGCAAGCTCGCCCACTAGAAACTTTGTAGAAGAAGTCTCGAACATGGAGCTCCCACCAGAATTTTCAGAGAGCATGATGTTTATTGTCCCAGATAACTGGAACCCCCCGACATGTATAGCAGAAGTAGAGGCACTGCCCCGCTCAATAAACACTTCGGATCCCTGCGAAGCAACTAACGAAGAGCCCACCACTTTTTTGGTAGAGGAGGAGCCACCGAAAGATACCACAAACTCCCAGACAAATAGGGAGTAGTCGGGATGTCGGGAAACGGACGACAAGCCGCAGAGGCAACCCTCGCCACCGCTCTTGCACCTGGAGCATCTGCAGCTAATTTTTGAAGTTCGAAGCCTGGTGGATGATCAAATTTTTAGAGCAGTCTGCGTTAGCCAACGTTTGGACATGCTCTATGCGGCCTATTCCAGTGCCACTCCTCGACAAAAATGCCCAACCTGTGCTCAGCCTTATGTCATCCCAGCCAGCGGTGGAAAAGCGAAGGACGCTCATGAGGACTTTGGGGAATAGGTTCTTCTGTCTTGCATGATTTCCAAATCTTTTTATGTAGTAGTTTACCAGAGCTGTAGCTCTTTAGTTGTTAGCATGGTTAGCATTAGAACAAACCGCACTGAACTATTGTTAATTATGGATGTATACCCTGGTTTCCTTCGGGTAGGGTGGCACAACGAACCCTTTGATTTTGGATGCTACTGTCGGCAGGCCAGCTGTTTTGGTTTTCTGCATAGGTAGGACAGTTGGCACCTGCGTGTCATGTGTACCCCTTTTTTTGAAGTTATAATATAATAGGTTTCGCCTTTTACTTAATAAAAAAAATAGTTAATTTATGAATTTAAATTAGTGTAAACTTAAATTGCTCATGACTATAAATCAAAAACCTAAATTAAAAATTGAACTGGCAAGCAATAAATGAAAATCCTATATTGCAGAGAATAAATCATGCTTCTACTCATTCTCTAATCCAATCCAACTTAAATTGTTCATAACTATAAATAAAAAACCTAAATAAAAAATCGAACTAGTAAACAATAAATGCAAATTCTAAATCGCAAAGAATAAATCATGGTTCTATTACTCGTTCTCTAGTCCAATCCATGTTGTAACCACAATAGAAATATATGGTTACATAATTCTAATCCGTGCAAGAAAGGTGTTCATAATATATGCGGCCATAATATGAAACGCCCGCCAGCTAACTAGATGCCACATATGCGGCCATAATATGAAACGCCCGCCAGCTAACTAGATGCCACATATGCGGCCATAATATGAAACGCCAGCCAACTAGCCAGATGCCAACTACCATCCATCCAGCCATAATATGAAACTGACCTCGAGAGCCAGATGCCAACTACCATCCATCCCTAAAAGAAATAGGCGTAATTGAAAGAAAATAATTAGGTGAGAAATGTGGCAATACATTACCTTAATCACATAATCCATTGCTAATTACATAAAAGTGTTAATCAATTGGACAATACAATAATTTTTTAATCCGATTAAGTAAATGTGAAAAAGTAAACACATAAATTTACGTCTTTATAAAAGCAAGGAAGTTAATGTTTCAAATCAGAACCCTCTATTTAGTGTGACGACGAAGAATATTCTATCTACATTTAATCATGTCCATAAAAAAAACATTTAGAATTAAAAACGTATTAAATGTGCCCATTACCAATAGATATACTCGTCACAACTAAAAAATATTGTATGTACAATAATATCAATCCCAAATTTCAATCAGAAAAAATGCTTCAGTAACAACTTGGCATCTACCAATGCCATTTTGTTATTTACTCATTTTGTAATTTACTCTACTTTTACGAACAAAAACTTTGCCATTGTTACATCGTACAAAAAGCTGAAGATATTGAAGGGAACTGTAATGACAATTTTTAAAACGCATTTCCAAAATTTCAATTAAAAAATCATTTTCAAAATGAAAAATTTACACTATATCAAATATGTTTTGGTACAAACTTGTCAGATTCCACTTTGTAGTTTATTTATCAACTAAAGATGACTGATTTTCTTCACGCAGTATGGAGCAGATGCATTTATTGTGGGGATCGATGCCTACGCGATCCTATAGAATTCAAACTAATATTTTTATAAGTTTAGAGGGCAGTTTTGTTAAATATATTGTACCCTCAACAGTATGACCGTACACTGCCAGTTGTACTGGACAATTGTACTTTCTATTTTTGTCTTTCTTGAGCATATACAGCTCAACCATCTTACATTGTAAGAGTGATCTTCTGAGTTCTGTACTTCTTCATACATTTGAATATACTATTCTTTTATCTCTGCATTTCTCTGTGCTTCACAATTTATCATGGTATCAGAGCTACAACAGTAAGCCTCTTCACACAGTTGGGAGAGCAACTCGATCCTCATAGCACAGAGCCTCACAGATCTTGAGAGCACGCGTCACAGACTTTTCACAAGGTTTGGAAAGCTGTCTGCAATACTCTTTAAAGATTGTCGTAAGAAGCTTGTGGAGGAAGCAGAGATAGCAGGAGAAGAAACTTTAAAGAAACCTGCACAATTTTTTTTCTAAGAACCGTCAAAGATTGACGCAGAAGAGCTGCAGAATGAAAGAAGCTTAAAGAACTTGAAGATTTTGCTTCTATTCGTTAAAGATTCAAGCAGAAGGCAGAATTGTTTAAAGATTCTAGGAAATCGCTCTCATCGGTCAAAGATTCAAGTAGATCACAAAGAAATCGTGAAATTCTCTCAAATCATTAAAAGATTCACGAATATTTCTTCCACAGGTGTAAAGAACGCATCTCAGGCGCAAAGGACAGCCATTGAAGCCGTGAAATTCATCCTGCGAACGGTTCCAAGGCGGAAACCAGACCAGAAGGGACGAGGAGAGCGCGGAAAAAGGAAAAAGAATTTCAGCCGTCAGATCTTGAACACAGGCCCGACAACCGTTAGATCAGCAAGAAGTTGCACGACGATTAGTCGTGTGGAGCGCACAGGAGGTTTTTTCACTTGAGAAATCCCGACGTCATCTTGACCGTTCATCAAGAGACACGTGGCGAGATCCTATTCCATTGCAAAATCGGGAATCGGGAGTTGGACGAGCGAAAGAATCTGCTCTCCAAAAACTCCGATACGCGAAATCGCGAAATCCCAAAATGATCACAGTCGTCCATTTCAGAGGACAGGTGGCAGCAGATCAATGCATCATCATATCGGCATTTCGGAGTTCGGGGTTTCAAGCTGTCAAAGAAATTTGACATCGCAACTCGCGAAATCGCGATATGCGATATAGCGATACGATCTCAGCCGTCCGTTTGTCAGGACACGTGGCGAACATCGTAGCGCTTGTCGGCAAATCGACATTCGGGGTTTCAAGCTGTCAAATAAATTTGACATCGCAACTCGCGAAATCGCGATACGCGAAATCCCGATCAGATCTCAGCCATCCTAATCTCCTGGAAACGTGGCGAACATCGAGGGCACCGTCAGCGTATCGGCATTCGGGGTTTCACGTTGACAGAGATTTGGCGCATCGCAAGTCGTGAAATCCTGAGGCTGAATCAGGACCGTCCATTCTTCAAGGACGCGTGGCGCAAATCCAGCGACTTGGAAAAAGTCTCGAAGAGGAAAGCGCCATCGACACATTGGGATTCAGGAAATCGCGAAACCTGAGAACAAGTGATCGGGTTTCTTTCCAGTGAAATCCCCGACGCAAATCTGAGCCGTACATCTTTCAAGGACACATGGCATAGATTGAAGCTTTCGGGAAAAGTCCCGATAAGTGAGTTCATCGGCCTTTTCGGGATTCAGCATTTTGCGGATCCTGGAGATAAGAGGTCCGGGACACGTCACTTCGCGAAATCGCGAGGAGAGATCACGACCGTCCGTCTGCTGGGCCACGTGGCAGTAATCAACGATATTGGGAAAAGTCCCGAAACGAAGCACGCCATCAGAAAATCGGCGATCGCGAAATCGAGGAGGCAAAGAACCTCGACATCAAAAATCGCAAAATCCCGATTCGCGATATCCCGATACGATCTGGACCGTCCGATCACTGCACGATCTGGACCGTTGAAAAGTTGAAGGGCGATTTTTTGCATTTCGGCGATTTGTAAGCCAAAGTAACAGGAAAAGCCCGTAGCGCTTACACAAGGCGCGTGGTCACATTACAAGGAGACCAAGGGCCATCTAAAGCCCGATAATCTCCCATCGACAAATCGGCATGTCTGAGATCGGAGATGAATACGAATTTTTCCCTCTCTTTTTCCTGCAATTTTTTTAAAAATGGCGTCGACTAGCAATCTCGGCCCAACTCAGGGTCCGATTCTTCTTGGAAAGAATTACAAATTCTGGTCTCTTCGAATGAGGTCGTTCTTGCAAGCCCAAGAGTGCTGGGAACCAGTGGATCTTGGATATGTGGAACCAGATCCATCCACCCGCACTGCCATGACAAATGCGCAGAGAATTGCTCAGGCAACTCTGAGGATAAAAGAAAACAAAGAAAAATTTTGGATTCAGAATTCTGTGGATGATTCGATTTTTTCGAAAATCACAGGCGCTGGTACTTCCAAACAGGCCTGGGACATCCTCAAAACGTCCTACCAAGGAAATGACATGGTAAAAACAGTTAAACTGCAGTCCTTATGGACACAATTCGAGACTCTCAGAATGACATAGTATGAAACTGTAGATCAGTTCATGACCAGAGTCATGGGCATTGTGAACTAGACCAGATTGATTGGTGAAATGATCACTGATCAATGAATAGTTGAGAAAATTCTCAGAAGTCTTCCCAAGAAATTTGAAATGGTTGTCACAACCATCCTTGAATCCAAGGATCTGTCAAAATTTTCTACAGATGAACTAATTGGTTCTCTGGTGACACATGAGACAAGACTACATCTCACAGATGAGTCAATATCCAATGCCTTCCAATCTCAGTTCTCATTCAGAGGAGGGAAAGGCAGAGGAAGAAGTAGAGGAAGAGGGAACAGACAACAATATCCAAATCAGAGTTTCCAAGGTCAAAGAAATCAACAACAATATCAACATCAGAATTTCCAGCCTCAAAGAGGCAGAGGGAGAAGGTCTAATGACAAAACTAGCATAAAATGCTATTACTGCAAAAAGTATGGGCACTATGAATCTAAATGTAGGAAGAAGAAGGCAGATCGGCTCTTAGGCAGAGCACATGTGTCAAATCATATGGGAGACACCTCAAGAGGTATGTTTCTCTCATGCCACAAAACTGAACAACAACCTAAAGATCTCTGGTTGTTGGACAGTGGATGCAGCAATCAAATGACAGGTAACAAAGAATTACTTTCATGCCTTGATTCTTCAATTTCCTCTGATATTACTCTTGGTAATGATCATTTAGTCAAAGTTCAAGGAAAAGGAACTGTTCCTATTCTTACTAAACAAAATGTAAAGAAAGACATATG
>ML851021.1:31546-44784 GCA_009831015.1 Picea engelmannii
TTTTAAAAATAAAATTATTTTGAGACCAACATATGTTGTTAACCAATGACCTTGGGAACGCTCAAAATGGTGAGCCTGCTTATCATCTATCCATGTTCAAAGAATTTTATCGAGCTATTTGTGCATCTAGCTAAAATGGACTTGGAGATCCTTAGCCACCAAAGCCAAAACATTTTCTATGTTATAGTAGCACGTAGAGAGGTGAGCGTAGGAGTCTTCGTTAGATATGCATGGAATGCAAAATCTCAGACATATCGATCCCCGTTTTAAATCTTTCTCCCACGTGAGAAATTTGTTATTAAGAGCAAGCCAGAGAGATATTTTTCTCTTAAGAGGTGTGTGTAGATCCTAAAGGGATCCCCACCAACAACACATTTCAGAAAAGCTAGCCTCCTTCACTACATTATATCCAAGCTTTCATGTGTACTCTCTCGTCCCTAGATTGTTTGACCAACAAAGAGAGTCTTCTTCCACTTCATTTAACAAGATATGGTTTGAGGCCAAAAATATATATATCACTCACATTCCGCTACCAAGGATCCTCACAGACCGAGGTCAATACTAATCTTCCAAAACAATCTCCCTCTGCGTTGTGGACTTTGTGCTTGTTCATTTGTTAGGAAAAAAAGACGCGCTTCATGAAGATCTTGTTGTTTGGAGAGTATCTAAGCGAAGGAAATCATCACTTGAGTCTAATATCACTAGGCCATTTGGAAGGGCGCACTCTTCCTTGGTCAGAGGAGGGCGCTCCATAATAAATGTTTAGTAATTTTATTTAGCTTCAGTGATTTCTATTATAAATAGCTTCACTTCAGCAATTTCTACTGTAAAATAACTTTGTTTCAACATTTTCTATAGTAAACGGATAATAACGAAGAAGGAAAAGGCAGCCTTTCTTATAGATGTGCTCCTCTCTCACTTAATAGAACTGATGGTCAATTTATCGTCGAATTCATTATTCTCTCTTATCATTATCAGAGCGTGGACCTCAACAAGATTTTGCTCGACATCAAGAATTAGACGGGAAGCCATCATCCAATTCAATTATATATATATATATATATATATATATATATATATATATATATATATATATATATATTGTTTGTGTTCTCAAATCGCAACGTTCTGCATAGGGTGTTAGTATGCCCTCCTCAAGGTTTAACGTCATGCCCTTCTCAGGGTTAGATTTCTGGTAGTGTGCATCACCTCATGGAGGCGTCTCTTTAGATTGAATCACTCGGTGGATGAAAATAATGTCACATGGTAAAGGACCATTCATAGAGGACTTAGCGTCCAATGTGTTACACCAATTCAGGATTTATCTCTTTCTCCTCATGAGTTACTATATCTACAACATTGACGAGATCCAACACCTATCTAGCTTGATCTATCCTTTCAACTGCCCAAAGTTTCGGGCGAAATGAATGGAGAGACTATCTATTCTCGGATCTGTATTCGCTCCACCTACTTCAAGGCATGTCCCGAGATGGACGAGGACATGAAGCTTCATATTGTATGCCTGCAATAGGAGGGAATTACGCAAGCTTGGTGGGATAGTTAACTTGAGAATTTTTCATTGGTCATCGTGATAGGAAAGCCAATAGCTACAATGCTTACAATGTCTGCACACCTCACTTCTTGTGAAGGATTTTTTTCAGGCATTAAGAGACCGTCTCTATCCCCCAAGATATCACCAGAACCACTTTGCCAAATGGTTGCAACTTCAAATCAATCAACAGAGAGATACATCAATGTATTTTTCAAGTTTCACATCTAGTTGCACATTTTCGATCTGGAAGAGGTACAAATTGTCGAATTTAATTATGATTTGTAAATGATTTTCCATAGTGAGCTTGATTTGTTTTGAGAATCCTTCCTTGGACAAGGCCTTTCTTTGGGCCTTGGCAGTGGAATATAAGTTGGGTCCTTACCCAAAAATGACTGCTGGTGTAGCTTTCACAAGACCAACTTGCATGCATCTTTCAACTTCCGAGCACTTAATAACCTTTGCACCAAAAAGACATTATTTATAGAGTTTTCTCAATGAGATTCCCCTGTTGAAGTTGTATCTCTCAACAATCATATAGAATTTGACCCCTAGCTGATCCTAATGACTACTAATGAATTTGATACCTCTAATGTACCCATGTTTACACATAATTTTCATATTAATCATGAGTTGTATTTTCTTATCCTAGACAACGAAAGCCAAAAGAACCCGTGTCCCAAGACCTAGTACAATTCTTAAAAATCCCAACCACTCCACACCCGACCTCATACCATCTTGGCTAGGTACAAAAGTGAGGCCCTCGTCTTAGTGTTTCTCATTGTTGTGCTATGACCTTTTCTATTGGCCCTTTCTGTATACTCGTGTGTGATGTCTCTCCTTTATATTTTGTTGATCTTCTACTTGGCCTTCCCTACTAAAAGAGATGACATGTTGTCTATCATGCAAAATATCATCATTACCACCTACACCTTGGGGGGTGCACCTATGTGCTTACATCTTCTGCTCTTAAATCCACCCATCCCCTTACAAAAAAAAGATGTTAATCAAGTGAGTATCAACAAATGTGTCGCCTTGTTCTTGTTTCTCCCCATTAAACCAGATAACCTGAACAATAGTGCACCTCCGACCATGGCTCCCCTTCTCTAAGAATTTGAAAATGTACTCACCTAGTCCACGGGCCTGCCCCCGACTCACTCTATTGATAACACAATTGACATAATCCCAAGTGCCTCTTTTCCCAACACCCCATCCTATAGTATCGCTCCCCGAGAGGTTGCTAAGATAGAATGTCAAATTGGAAAACTTCTAGACTCATGCCATATTCAACCTTCATCGTCATTGTGTGTCCCTAGAGTTTATTATTCTGAAAAAGGAGAACTGAAAGTGGTGCCTAGTGACCCACTACCATGCCCTTAATAAAGCCACTATTAAAAACCACCACCCCCTACCCCAGATTGGGGATTTGTTGGACCCCTTACAAGGGGATTATTTATTCACAAAGATGGATTTAATAGAAGGCTACCATCAACTTTGCATGAATGCAACAGACACATGGAAGACTACTTTCAAGACCAAGTTTGGCATTTATGAGTGGTCGGTAATGCAACTTGTTCTGAAACAATGCACGCAGTTAATTAATAACATCGTTAGGCCCCACTTCGGTAAGTTTGTGCTTATTTTTCTCTAGGATGTATTGGTATTTAGTAAATCTCTAGTTGAGCATCTTCAACATGTCCACAACATACTTGAGCTACTGTAGGCACATGAGCTTCAGGTGAAGGAAAATAAATAATACTTTGTACATACATAATTTCAATATTTGTCCTTCATATTGGACACAACATGGGTGCTCCCATATCCATATCATGTATAGGCCTTGGCAAAATGGCCAATGCTCTCCATTGCACTTGACCTCAAGAGTTTCATGGGAGACATTAATTTCTATAGGAAATTTGTCTCTCATTTTTCCCATTTGGCTCATCCTTTACACCGGTTTCCCAATCAATCCAAATTTATTTGGAATATAGAATATTAACACCACCTTGCGAAGCTACATACACCATTATGCTCTTCCCCTATTCTACGGCTATTGGATATGAATCATCCTTTCGATATTGAGACAGATGCATCTCAGATTTCCATTGGGGATGTACTTAAACAGGTAGGTCATCACGTGGCATACCATTCAAATATTCTCGTAGAGGCAAAGTTAATTAGAACACATATGAAAAGGATTTTTACAATTTGGTGTAGAAATTGAAGCAATCACGCTATTACTCGGAAAAAAAGCAATCCTTCATACAAATCATCGCCCCCATATATTCATCAATTCGTAGAGTAATATTCAAGAGAAACACAATCTGAAATGGGTGTCTTATATTCAGAAGTTCCTTCTATTCATTAAATACAAGAAGGGATCCACTAACAATATGGTTGACTTGTTAAGTACCCCCTACGAAATTCTTTCACATTTTAGAGGTGTGTTGTGTAACATGTGATGCCTCGAAAGACATCTATGTAGAGGATTATTAATTTGGTGAAATTTGGGGACCGTTTCTGCAAGCTATAGTGATCAATAAAAATCCATTCCTAGATTATACTATTCGTGATTATACTATTCGTGATGGATGGATCTACAAACTTAATCAACTGTATGCACCATACTCTAATTATATTCTTATTATCATCCATGAAGCACACACCTCTTAATGCACGGGGCATTTTGGCACAACCAATACCATTTTCAATCTCTAGTTCCACTTTTATTTTCCTGCTCTGCCAAAACAAATCGAGAAGTTCATTCACTTGCTCTCTATGTTCCCAAAGTAAGACATCCAATAACAAACACGACCCATGCCATCCTTTACTAGTTCCCTCACTTTCATGAAAATCTATTTCCATGGACTTTTAAAGTGTTTTACCTACCAATCTCCACAAACATGATTATGTTTGGGTGGTCATGTGTCATTTTTATAAGATGACTCTCTTTATCCCTTGTCATAAGACTTCCTCTGCTACTTAGACAAGAGGCCTCTTCTTCCATCATATTTGGGCCCACTTCAAATTTCCTAGTAGAATTGTTTCTGATAGAGACTCTCATTTTCTCAGTGCCTTTTGGTGTACTCTTTGGTTTTTACTAGGTTTCCAACTTCATTTTTCCACCGCCTTTCACCCCAGACCAACAGACAAAAACAAGTTGTCAATCATACTGTGATACACTCCCTTTACATTTATTTTGATAAAAAAAATAGTTGGACTCCTATATGCATATTATCTAGCACAATTACAGCAGGGATATGGACTCCTCCGCTAGTTTCTCGCCCTTCGAAGTTCATCATCCAATGGATGATATTCCATATTTTCATCCTCCACTACTGCCTGATCAAATTCTTGACTCCAAGAATAGAACCACATGCCAAAAATAGTATCATTCACATATGTTGGGTAGAAAGGGACATAATTCAGCTGAGGCCAAATGGATGTCTGCAGAGACATTGCAGCGTAAATTGTCTCATTTGTTGGTGGAAGTAGGGATGGTTCCAAATCTAAACAGGGAGGAATTGGGCCACTAGGAAGGGTGCACCCATTCCTTGGCCAGTTATGAGGAGGAGGGATCTCCATAATAAATTTTTAGTAATTTGATTTTGCTTCAACAATTTTTATTTATAAACAACTTCACTTTAGCAATTTCTATTGTAAAACAACTTCACTTCAACATTTTGTATTGTAAATAACTAATAATGAGAAGGAAAAAGACACTTTTATTATAAAATCTCATCCTCTCTCATTCAACAAAATTGATGGTCAATTTATGGTCTAATTCATTTTTTTGTTATCTTTTTATGCTCTATTTTCGCTATTTCCTTTGTTCTTATCTCTATTCTTGGATAATGCATGGAATTTTCTAGTTGAGTTTCAAATTTTCATCCAGATCACTCACCTTCTTTCCATTGCCTATTTTCCAAATAGTCCACAACCCTGCTAAATGGAAGGCTATTGTCAACGCTTTCCAAATAATGGAACCACTCGATGGATTTATCGGAGACCTGAACTATTCCTTGATAGACATACCATTTAAATACTTCTATTTCAGTATTGTTCCCCGTAATGAAAAATCGTTAATGAGCCACCACAAACTAGACTCTTGGGATGCTAGAGAAAACACAAACAAGTAGACATTCTTTAACATCAAGTACCCCATTTTCTTATGGAAATATAACCTACTCCATTGGATCAATGAGGAGCCGCATGTTAGCTTCACCCAAACCCATAGAAAGAGGAAAAATAATTTTTTTTTATCCTCGTGAGTACTCCTTTGCAGACCCCCACAATAGAAGTCCAATAGACAAGAATTCTTTCCAGCACATATTTTACCAAGGTTAGTCTCCCTCTGTGAGAGAGAAATCGATTCCCCAAGAATGAAATAGAAGATTTTACTTTATTATACAACCAATTCTAGTCTTCTTTATTATAGTCGCCGGGATTTAAATAGAACCCCTGTTGGAATATATAATTCCTATGTATCTAATATGTTTTCTAATGTATTGAGAAGTAGAGTCAATCTCTACATGAGTTGTGTGATCCTATTCTTAGGAGTTTGTTTGAGAGTTGGATTTGTGAGATCTTAGTTTGGTGTCTGGTTTAGATATTCTCTCAACCTCTCCATTTATCTTTGGAATAAGTTAGATGCGATAAAAAACATATGAACTCTATATATTGGCATTACATTATATTCTATGTAATCAATAATTCAATAGAACTTTGTGTGTGCAAAATCATATTATCTCTACTCTCCCATTTTATCATAGTATCAGAGCATTAGGTCTGGGTGTAACTCCCTCATGGGAGAGCCCAGGAACATGTGGAGAGTAGAGAGTATTATGATTTATTGCTACGATATGTCTGTAATTATTGTTGATTAATGCAAGAGAAACCTGTGTTGTGTTCATTGCTAATGTAATATTGTTAAGATATTCCTAGCATCCAATGTGCCTCTCACTCATTCTTTCTGACAATCCTGCATCAGTAATCACTATTTATCACTAAGGAGAAGAGGCACCTTTGCGAAGGAATAGTTCTTTCGCAACTGTGTGAAAGCTACCTTCATATAGAGGCAGTCATTGTTGGTTATTGTTAATTGGTGCCTGCGTGGAAGAGAAGTCACATGTTTCCATTTGAAAGGCGTTGCCATGATTATGAAGCAGCTATCATTTTTTAAAGAATCAAGGGAGTCGAAAATTGTTGGTCGTTGCTTGTTGTTGTCTGAAGAGGAACTAGCATCGTTGGTTAAAGATCATGTGGATCAATGTAGATCTGTCAAAGAGAGTCACAATCTTTTCATGACTACTTTGAATTCTTAATCACTTGTTTTTGGAGCGATTATTTTTGTGTGCTAGATGATCGCTGATTGGACAAACATTTTTTCATATGGATCTGGGTGTAGTGTATTGAAATTCAACCGAAGAGGAAGAGAGTCTTGGTTGTACGTTGTCATGGAGGATGTTGTTGTCAAGATGCATTGATTTGGAGTCCTTGGTTTGTTGTTAGAAGTGCTTGGCCCACTGTATGGATGTTTTATAGTGAAGTGAGGTGTACATGCCCATTCTGTCAGACTCACACACCCTCTAATCTAAGTGACAAAAGTGAGATTGAGTTGTGATTTAACAAGTATTTCTATTGATATATTTTTGCGTGAAGGTGTGCATGGTTATGTCATTCAATATGTGTGAAGGTTCCTTTAATGGTATCAAGTATTTATGTGTGTCTTGGTCAATAATGAAACAATGTAAATGGGATTTGGAGTTATGATAATTTGTATGTGGTTTTTTGTACCTAATTAATATGTTGTAGGGGGTGCATGATCGATTGTACCTGACACCCTAGTGTTTTGGTCCAAGTTGTATTCCATTTTCATAGGCAAGCTAGTTTCCCATGTTTGTTGTAAGCCATGTTAGTCAGGCATATTTGTGGTGTGGATTTGCACATAGTTATCTTCTTATGCTTAGAGAGGATGTGGAGATGGAGAAATTGAGTCTTCAATTCAGGGGGAGAATGTGAGATGGATTTATCTCAGAATGTAATGGACCAAGTTATGATTAAGGGAGATTTTAACATTGATGACCCATGTAGCTAAAAAGCATTCCTAGAGGACTAACAATTACAACGACTGATGACCCATGTATTCTGGTAGCTCGATATTTTTATATATGAACGTCAATAATCAGATGTAGGTATAAGAGGAAGCAAAAGAAAGTTTGAAATATTGAAGCCCTCACAGTGATGAAGATATGGCCACATAGATATTTAGATAAGTAGTCATTAAGGGAGAGTGTTGGAATATGTAATTCCTACTTATCTAATATGTTTTCTAATGTACTGAGAAGTATATTCAATCTCTAGGTGAGTTGTGTCGTCCTATTATTAGGAGGTTGTTTGAAAGTTGGATGTGTGAGATCTTAGTTTGGTGTCTGGTTGAGATATTCTCTCAAGCTCTTCATTTATCTTTGGAATAAGTTAAATATGATAACAACCATATGAACTTTATATATTGGAGTTACATTGTATTGTATGCATTCAATAATTCAATACAACTTTGTGTGTGCACAATAATATTATCTCTACTCTCCCGTTTTATCAACCCCAAGTATTTAAAACCCGCGTCTAGTTCTTTTCAAGGGATAAGAAGTGCTTCTTGAATCCTTTAATGAGTGACTTTTGATAATCGATGAAGAATAATACAAAAATTACTGTAGTTTATTTCCATACATGTCGTTTAGCAAAATAAGTCCAAAATATTTTTAAGTGCTAGTAAATTTTGGGAGGAGCCTTGACCGAAATAAGGGACATCATCCAAAAATATATATGAAAAAATCATTATGACACCATTACCTTTACCCCATTTATATTTTCTGCATGACAAGCCTCTTTTATGAGCTTGTTTATCACCTCTCTGGTCACCAGAAAGAGGAAAGGATACAATGGGCACCCTAGAATAGACCCCTAGAGGCATAGAATAAATGGGTGGAAGATCCATTGATAAGCACCATGAAAGAGGTGAAGGTGACGCACCCCAATATCCATGTAACCAATGGAAGACAAAGACCCATTTTTAGAAGAGTAAGACATTGAAAATTCCAATTGACGTTGTCATAGGCTTTTGAGAGATTGATCTAAAGGATGGTTGCATACTTCTTCAAAGTCTTAATTGAGTGAAGCGCCTCTTGCGCAAGGGATACCACATTGTGAATGCCTCTTATGGAGAAATCCAAATTTCTCTTTGGATATTACCTTTCTCATAATTGGATTAAATTTGATAATTATCACCTTTGCAACCAATTTATAGATAACATTATATAGGATATAGGCCTATAGTTATCAAAAAGAGATTCCATCATGGTTCCTAGGAATAAGTGTAAGGAATGTTGAATTTAATGATCCTAATACCTTCCCTGAAGCCTATTCTCTAAGGACCTTGAGAACATCATTCTTTATGGAGTCATAAAAACTAATGAAGAATTCAATTGTAATCCCGGCGAGGCCCATACTTTTCCCTTTTTGCATACAAAAGAGAGAAACCAATACTTTAGCTTCAGATGCCTCCTCTTTCATCATCTTGTTCGTTTCATGAGTGAATTTTGGAGTAAATTTGGATATAACTTCCAAAATCTTTTGTATGAGACATCATTTCTTTTCTTAGTATAGATTCTAAAAGAAATAGACTCCCTATTAAGCTGTGTCTTTGAAGGAATGAAAACTATTGCCATATTCCCCTTTGATCTCCCATATGGTGTTTAGTATTTTCATGTAATTAGCATAGTGATGAAATAATTTTGTGTTATTGTCCCCCTCTTTCATCCGGAGGGCACGACTCATAGGTACCACCTAGTTTCCTCCTTTTTCTGAATGGAGTGATGATGGTCCTCTAGGTCACGAAGCCTTGCCCAATCAACCTCCGAAAATCTAGATGCGATTTTTTGCATGAATTCCTTTGAGGTTATTTTCAATATCCTTTAAAGAGGGTTCCATGTTGTCCCTATAATGTTTCCTCCATTGGTTCATCACCTTCTTTGAACGAGAAATATTATTTGTCATCTCTTGCATGAACGTACCATTCGACGTCACATATAAAGGAATCTAGGAGTCCGTGATGGCCATCCTAAAGGATTCTTCTTGTGACCAAAAGGGATTAAAATTTAATGGGGCAAGAAGCTTTGCACTACATGTAGCCATCTGAAAGAGAATTGGGAGATGGTCAGAAATGCCACTAGAAGAGACTCTCTACTTGAAAAGTATAGGAATGAAACAACTCTTTTGAAATCATAAATTGGTCCATCCTTTTGGAAATTCCCCCCTCATTGGATCAAAAGTTCGTGCATGTAGAGACAAGTTTAACTGGCTCAATATCCACCAACTTATGCCTCTCAAAAAATGACGTGAAAACTTTCACTTGCGGGTTAGTGCAAGCGTTGAATACCCAGGTTTCCCTCGTTGATAAATTTAAGCTTAAATCCCCTTCAACCATATTGAACTGATAATCAAATACTTTTTCTACCGAAAGGTCATTCTAGTAAGAAAATCATTTGATATAAGGCAAGACAATCATTTGATATAAGGCCGTAAATATCCACATTGACTAGGCCAATTCCCGAGGAAGGATCCTCCAATTGCAAAGAAAAAAATTCATTAATTAATGTAGCATGCATTTCTGTGAAGGAAGCTCTGCAACATGTAAGAAGACCTTTGAACTAACCACCTAAATCAAAAGTGCAGAAAGAGAAACACTTTAGCCAGGATTCAAAGAAGGATTTTTCTGTGTAGCCATTCACCATGGTTTCTTTTATAAGGATAGCATCGGGTATATGACTTAGAATGAGCTATTTGAGGGAGAGTTATTTACCCCCAACACCCCTATAGCATCGAAGGAGAGAAATTTCATAAGGAAACCTTTTGGAGGGATTTATCCAAAAAGATCACCTATAATAATCTTGTTTATGACAACAATAGCTGGGAGGAAGTTCCTTCATAGAAATAACTTGGAATTCAATATCTACAATAAGCTCAATTAGAACTATAATGTTGAAAAAAGGATAAATGGTTAGTGGAAATATTATTATGGGATTGAAAAAATTCTAAATCAAGGGGGCTTTGGCTTTCAAATTTCAAAAAATCCTCTTTAACTCTCTCATCACTCTAATTATCCTATATGGATGAGAATTTTAGGGTTGCAGTATATCAAGAGAATCCTAGAGAAAGATCCAAAAGATCCAAAATAATTTTATAGCTTATAATCTCAAAATTGAGGGAAATACACCATATCCTATACTCCTCATAGAAGAAATCATTTCCGCCATTGAGAGAATTTATATGATTAGATACATAATGTATAAGAACGAGATAAACAATATGGATGACAAGAGGATCCTCCAAATTGCTTCATATTCTAGCCAAAACCACCAGTAGATCAAGCGAGGATGGCATAAAGATGTCAAATCTTGGATAAATCATCCGGGAATCCAAGATGAATCCATCATGCAGAATATTGATAACACTACATATATTGTCACTTCTAAATTTAAGTAGACTATGTGGTATGATAAAGATTTAGTGGATAAAAGAAAATTAATATACTACAAGGCAGTGGTCAAACTTAATTTAGAAGATAAAAAATACCTCTCGATTTTGAGAAGTGAAAAGAAGAAAATCAACATTTATAAAATAAGAACAAACTCTCACGAGCTTCATAGTGAAACTGGGTCTTGGAAAAATCTCAAACATGATTAGATGAAATAATTTGTCATCACTAAGAGGGTATAAGGTTAAAAAATCTTCATCTTAGATTGCCCTGCCTCATATTAGATCCCAATTTAAAAATATTTGCCACAATACAGACCTTACTAACCTCCTAATTCATCAAAACTATAGTAATCTTGAAAGCTTATCTCAATGTCATTTTAGCATAGAAACACAATTTTAAAGAAATCCAAGTAATATGTACTTGAAAAATAAGGAATGAAATGGAATCAACTTCTCTCAGGTGAGACAACACCTGGAGTCCATCAAAGAAAATCCACACTGCTACATTTTATTAAATCAATGAGGAGTACAATATATATGATGATATTCAATTTAGACAGTTGGAACCAACTTCTAACAAAAATGATCTAAATCACAACTAATCTCCATTATTTCTTAATCTCCTCTTTAATGGAGAAATGATTGACATCCACACCTAACATCTCCCTAAACAGTTCAAATTTTATCTTCCCAAGAGGCTTAGTAAAAATATCAACAACATTTTCACTAGTATTACAATACATTAAAGCAATGTCATTAGACTTTATCTTTTTTTGAACAAAATGAAACTCAATATCAACGTGCTTTTTCCTTGAATGGTAAACTAGATTATTTTCCAACTTGATTGAGCTCTAGTTATCACATTTGATTATCATAGCTTTCCTTTGTTCTTCTCCAACATCTTGAAGTAGTCTTCTCAACCAAATAATTCACAAGTTGGTGCACACAATGCTTTATATTCTTCCTCAGTGGATGACAAAGATACAATAGGTTTCTTCTTACTACTCCATGAAACAATCTTGGATCCAATGCCAAAGGCATAACCTGTAGTAGATCTCTGATCATTAGGATTGCCAGCCTGAATCTGAGTAACCTATTAGATCAACATCAAAAGAATCAATATATTTAATACCATAATCAATTGTTACTTTGAGATACTTGAGTACCCCTTTCGTTGCATTCCAATGGTTTTCTAGAGGTTTTTCCATAAACTAACTTAACACACTAACATACTATGTTTGTAGTGAGATAGTTCAAGCTTACCACGATATATCTATACATTGTACCATTTAGCTCCTTCAAACCATCATCATAGTAAAGTTTCATGTTCTGTTTCATTGGAACATAAAAAACTTTACACTGATCCATTCTAAACTTCTTAAGTATTTGTCTGACATATTTACCTTGAGACACAAAGGTTTGACAAACATTTCTCCAAAATTCAAGACCTAGGAAGTAATGTAACTCACCAAGATATTTCATTTCAAATACATGTGACATCTGCTTCTTAATTCCACTAATCATTTTTTCTTAATTTCTTGTAATAATTAAATCATCAACATATAAGGAAATCAATACAACATGCCCATTTTCATCAAACTTGGTATATAGTTTTGGATCACTTTTTCTCCTCATAAAACCCTATTGAAGAAAGAAGGAATTTATCTTTTCATACCATGACCTAGGTGCATGTTTTAGTTTATACAATGATTTCTTTAATTTACACACTAAACTTTCCTGACTACTTTTCACAAACCCCTCGGGTTGAGTAAGGTAAACCTCCTCCTTTAACTCACCATTCAAAAAAAAAAAATTTACATCTAATTGGTGAAGCTTCCAATGGTACTTTGTAGTTAATGCAATTAATAATATTAGAGTTGTTAGCCTCATAATCCTAAAGTTCTATAGTCTATGTATTTTCTAGTATAAATGTTTTTAGAAAATAATTTATTATAGTTTGTTAGGATAAGGACACCTAGCTTTTATGTAAAGGACACATGTCATAATCATGTGATTATGTGATTGGTTGTTCTCATAGTTTTTAGTTTAGAGTTGAGCTATATAAACTAGCTCCTTTTTCAAGTGAGGTTAACAAGTTTATTATGATTTTTCACCTCAGATTGTAATCACTTTTTCCTTATTAATAAAATTG
>ML851022.1:0-19372 GCA_009831015.1 Picea engelmannii
AAGACTCGTGATTAGGTGATCATGAAACATTTTAAACATCGAAGTCTAATGCAAGAGGAATTTTCCTCCCAAAACAAACTTGTTGAGTAGGCCTAGGGGTCCTTGATTTTACCAAGGGAGTGGGTTCCCTAATTTAAAATTTACTATGTTTTAATTAATTTCTAGAAACCTTGTGTGAGAGAGATTGTTGATATTGAAATGTATTCTAATATTCCTTTGTTAGCATAATTCAAGAATTTTTAATATTTAGAGAGGTCTTATGGTGAGTTATAGATCTATTGAGTATTTTATGGATCTGAAATATCCTATGAGTTGTCAAAGTGAATATTTTATGGATTTGCACTAATTTTAGTTTCATATTCCTATTGTTTTATTATAATACTATGAGAATTGAGATGATTTAGACAGGGGGTTCGAGTTAGTTAGAGAAAGAAATAGATTGAGTGTGAGGAGAAGGCAAATTATGTCGAGAAGGCCTAACAGAGGCCAATTAAATTTAAATCAGACCAATGGAAGGTGAGGCGGCCTTGTGTAACTTATGTATAGATTCATTAATATAATATTCTTATTATGGGTCCTTTATGTCTATGTGAGAATTGGATATCCTCCTGATGTATTAATGATCCTGTATTAAATGAGTGAATTCCATATCAGACAGTTAAAATGTTAGTTGTAGGTTTCAGGGTTCAGTTATATTAAATCATCAATCAAAGAAAGAGGATATATAATTCCCTCAATCATCGATCATCGAAGATATTGATGATCCTAATCGAAGATAGATTAGTTCGAGTTGTTTGGAATCATGAATGAACAATGATCAAGTTCTGTTATGTGTGCAAGGAAAAACAAATATCAGAAACACTTTGTAAATACGGAGGACCAACAGCAGTTGGATCATTCCATTGATGAATAGAAGTCATTGGATAGAAATAAAAAGAGATCCTCACTATATGTGACTGGAGGATTGTAATTTTCAAATCACATCCCAATTAATTCATCACCGTCCATTCCAGAGATGATCGACAAATGACAGTTGTATTGGAAGTTAGAAGGAATCTATAGAAGTCCCAAAATCAAGTGATGAGAGTGATATCTGGCCATCCATTCTAGATCTAGATCGATGGACGAATATGCATCGAGAGCCAGAAGGTGCAAGGAAATTAAAGGAAAGACGACTAATCCACTTCAAGGTATCAATGGAAATAATAGATCGAGGAAGGAATCAATGACAAACATTATATCTAGGACAAGCCACCAAATCAATGGTTATCATTACGGCGGACTAGTGGACTGCGACCATCGGGAGTTATAAGGTGTTGGAGGGATGAAACGTTTTGAGGACCCGATGACGAAAAATGTCATTCTGATGTAAGGAACTCCACACATGAAGTGATGCATGGAGACCAGGTACTACGATACATGGTTTCTATATAAAAAATTTGAATGCATATTGGTAGTGAAGATTATATCCAGAGTACAGATCAACAAACCATATCATCGTGGACATCATCCCTCGGTGAATTCTACCTTTGCAATAGTGTTAAGTATTGGATGACAAAGATTAAATATTTGGGACAGAAGATAGACAACCCTTGTCATATAGTATCTCGACGATTGGGAGTTTTTGGTTGATAATAAGTGTTGTATGTCTCGATGTCTCGATGACGAGATATGTTAGGTCGACGTAAAGGTGTCTACATAGGACACGAAACGTGGAAAGAGTATTGTGACTGTTGATCATGATAATATCAATGGTGATACATTATTGAGGAGGAATAGATCCAATTGTCGATAAAAAGAGGAGATATATGGCCAAGGTTTAACACATATCAGCAAAGTGCTAGGAGTATAAGCACATGGTTCTGGTGCATGATTTTTTAAAAGAGAATCCCTTTGCTCAGGAAATTTATCACATGAAGGATTAGAACTGAGTTTTAAGTGCTTAAGAGAATAAGAAACTGGTCTCCAACATCTAGTTGTGTGGACATGAAGAGGTTTAGTGTCGGACAAAAGGATAACGCTTGATTTTAAACCTTGGGTTATAACATTTGGTCATGAGGAGGATAAGCATTTAGTTTGAGCATTGTAGAAAAGAACTAAGTGGATTGGTGCAAGACTAGGGTATTCAATACTATGTTATTTGAGGATACTTGGAATTGAATGAAAAATTCGAGAGAAAATCGAGCATTTAAGTTGCAACAGAGTTCTTATAAATATGCATTCTTGGGAAATTGGCATGGTTTCGATTAAGTGCATTCTAGGGGAACACTTTTCTCATTATCTATATATCATTTTGATAGTGAAAAAAGTGTGAATCTCAAAGTTGATAACATTGATTTATATTGACGGTGATATAGGGGCCATTTATTAAACTATTTATTTTACACAAATAGAATAGAATATGTTATTTTATTGAACTAGAGATATAAGTCAACGATATGAAATAGCAAGCAAATACAAATAGAAACATATAAATAAGAAAATATTCAAGATTAGTATAAGAAACTTTAAAATTGCAATTCACTTTTTTCATGCCATCTGATTTATCAATATTATTGTCAATGTTCATTGAATCAATCGCTAACTCAAGCAATCATTCTACATTTCCAAGTCCTTGAAATAGGCCTTTATGCAGATTGAACATTGGAAAACATCAATGTTAAAGGAGAACATAAAATGCCACATCAAATTACATTCAATAATCTCTAAAAACAATATCAATAAATGGATAATAGGATACCTTAATGAGATCCTCTTGGTTTCGAGAATAATTTATTCTCTACTAAATAGGTCCAACCAAGTGAAGGTTGAATATCATTTTTCCCCTCCCCCCACATCAATCTCAATTCTCCATACCCAATCATGCATATTAATTTAAAAAAAAAAATGTATAACTAATAATTTATATTAATAAATTTTGTCCTCAAAATATTTACAATCAATTCCTTTTCAGTTTCTTCATTTTAATAAAATTCTTCAGTAGATCATCAATAACATCATCTTCAACTGCTTTAGTTGTTGGAACCTTCTGGTCGTGCTTCATGACTATGTGTCGTCTCTACCATTGCATTACTTCTAGTAATACAACATATTACTAGACGTTGTTTCACTACAATGGAATCCACTAGAACAACATAAAGCGTTAAAAGTACATGGTTAGTTATTATTATTCATATTAGTCTTTCATTAATACAAATATCATGACTCTAGTTTTTACCTAGAGGATTCATAGACACCATTGGTTGGGTTGTCATCAGTTCCTCTCCTCTGTGAGCACTGGCCTCATCTACATGCTTTTCCATTGAAAACATAAACGTTATAAGTACACCATTTGCAACTAAATATTACTAATCATCAATATATACAATTGATTTTAAATACACATATCATGATGGGTATGCACATCACCAGAATCATGGGGTTCGTGTCTAGTACCTATGTCAAATGAACTAGCGTTGCTTGCATGCTTAAAAAAGTAGACACATTAATTGATGTGATAAATCAATTGTTTATATATGTACTTACAAGTAATGTACAATTACAGTCTTGTCATTTTACTTACCATCTCGCATGAAGGGTCAGTCGATTGTGTTATCCCCAAGTTTTTTCGATCTTCAACCAGTGCTTGAAAGATGAACTTGAAGTCAATATTCATGTCTTCTTTGGTGGTCGCATTATTTAATGTATCCACCTGCATTGCATAATATGGTGAATTTTTCTTATTGGATGCAATCAAAAAATAATTTGTATGATGATATGAATAATATGGTAAAATTATTTGGTACTTACAATTCAAGCTTTTGATCTTAGGTAACTACCTTGGCCAAGTTTCTGCTACCCATTTTTATCCAGTCTTTCCTTTAGAAATTTAATGACAAAACCAACATGCTAATATTTTTCCACACACTTAGAAACCTAGATATAACTATCATCAATGAACTTTGATATGTATAAACTCACATTCAGAAATTACCATATGCAGAAATACACATTGCTAAGTAATTTAGCAGCGAAATAAACAGAATGAATACAACATTCATTCAACCATGAATAAATCATAAATTTAGGCAAATGCCAAAGAAAACCCTAATCTGGGGAAACCCAAAGAGAGAGAGAAAGAGAGAAAGAGAGAGATTCTATTAGCTTCAAGAAATATTTATCATCAGCTACAATACAATTTCCAGCCAAGAGAGACAACTTACAACAAAAAATTGTCCCACCACAAAACTTCCTTGAAACCCATGCCACAGTATGTACAACTGTACAAATTTGTTGAAAATTGAACCTTGAAAAATGTGCCCAAAATAGGCAATTGTACCTTTCCTTTTGTACGATCGACCCCCTTCAAAAAACTATGCAAATTATGCCTTGAAAATCATGCCTTCTCTTGCCTCAATTTTCGTGCCAATTTTTTTTGTTGTATGACCTGTATGGATCCGTATAGTACAACCTGTCCCATAAAATAAAACAAAAACACTCAAAACATAAAATGCCTCCTTGGCATTTGTGCCCAAACTCTATTGGGAAATGTGCCAACTTGTTGCTAACTTTCCTATCCAAACTCTCCTCAGAAATATCTCACACTCTTCTTCACACGTGTCTTGCACACTACCCAATGAATTCTTTTATAATTTATGAGGATGACCTTTTACCTCCCAAGTGTCTTTTCACCTTCCCCAACCCTAAATCCAAAGGCCAAGATCCAATCTTGCCTTTACAAGATCAAGGGCCATGATTCATTCCCTCCAAAATAAATCACTTAAAATATTAAAGTACATTTCACTTTATTACATAAGTGCGCTTTATGAAATAAAGTCACTTTAACATTAGAAAGCACACTTCATTAAAAGTCACTTTAATATTAGAAGGTACACTTCACTAAAAGTCGCTTTAATAACAGAACCACTTTATTACAACTTTATAAAAAAACATTACAAAGTTAAGTGCCTAGCAGTGTCAACATAAGGTTACATCCACATACAAGACAAAACATGCAGAGTACCTCCTGAGCTAAAAAGATAACATTTCCTTGGTGGTTTTCGACATGTCTAAGGGCCTATGAAAAGTTTCAAATATGTAGTTAGATAGCACAAATTTTCTATAGATCAACTAAAGAAAGTTCGGCATATTCAATTCAAAATATCATTTACCTTCCAGGGCCAGGTGGTGTCTTCCCTTCATGTCTCAATGCAATCTCCTTTTCATCCTCCAGTATATTCTTCCATTCCCTCTCAAGAATGGCGACAATACGATAATACTTAGGGTTTCTTACCAATCAAATCCTACATTGATCTCTGACATATTTCAAATATGTACCCGCCTTCGAGGTGATATCTTGTTTGTTGAACAAATCACTAAACATGCCGAACAAATGGTTAATAAGTTTTTATTTCAATTATTTTTTCTGGGAATTCCATCGTTTGTGAATGGTGGGCCCAAAAATCTCTAAGGTCTTTTCATGCGAGGTCTTGTAAAAAAATTTGTTTCCTGTAAAAACATATGATATTTATTTTAAAATAATTTTAAAGAAGCAGGTATCAATATTTAAATAATAGGAATTAACTAAGATATTAATAACCACCTAGGACTTGTGGTGTCTTCAAGGGAACCAAGTTTTCATCCATCAAAATTTTGACCAATATGGTTCTCGTGCTTTGAACACGTGTTTCTCAAGGATAGAAGTGCGTAGAATCTTCTTCATGAGATTCCCCATATACTACACCATCATGTGTGCCATGTTCTAGCTTGAACGATGGGGGAATCTAATGGGCCCCGAGAGATGTGGTCATCTAAGCCACACATAGAGGAAAATAACCTCGAAGGTATGTAGCTCATGCCAGGGAGCTGTGGGGTTTGTGCACCACTACTACCAGTAGTGTCCCCACAACCAGAATCTTGCCTCGATTCTAAATATTTATGTTGAAAGAAACTATTTTTAGTTTAACTCAGATAAACATAAGAAACATAAATGTATAAGTTAATATATGTCATAAATAATCTATTTTTAAAATGACGCTTACCACATATTGATATATAGTCTTCTCTAACTCTCTCATCCTTGTTGTGGTCTCCTCTGTAGGATTACAACTAGACAATTGAAGGAGTTCTTTGTTTTCCTTTCATAATCCCTTTCTAATTGTTTCAATTAGGTTGAGGGAATCATATATTTCATCAGTCTGGTCATCGTTCTCTAGAGTGCTCGCATGGATCAACAAATAAACAAGTTAATTGAATGATTGTCAACAATAATTCATATGAAAATCAACACTTTACCTAATGTGAGTTGGTTGGTGCCTTCCCACAATCACCCTACCACATGTCAAATTTTGTCATCTCTCTGGGGTATAAGATACCATTTTTCAAACTACAATACAAGTATGAATTTAAAGCTACAATACAAATGGCCACTTAAATATCTCATAAAGGGAGGTTGCATACAAGTTTCAAATCAATGAGTATACCTTATATATGTCCAACAAAAATAAAGCATGTGAACCTAAAATTTCATAGGAGATGAGGAGAAAAGATATACAACTATGAAATGAAATGTGAATATTCGCATAACCTTAATAAAATATTGTTCATTAAGCAAATTAATGGAAAATCACACATACATAACAATTAATTAATTTAGGAGAGGTTTAGGATTCACACAATTCCATATGTTCTGGAATTTACACTAAATATACCTTTGGAAGTAGATTCACATATATGAGAGGCGGATTGTGACCATCAGGCACACGAATCACAAGGTTGTAAAATATGAGTTAAAGCAAAGCATACACTAAGACTTCTCATTGGAAAGTTGGGAGCACAATTTGAATTGATCCCTTTCTCTATTTATCTGTCCCAAATGGACAATGTCCTTTATGGATCCAGTTTAATTGGCATAACACTGTTGGAATTTGGTAGATTCGAAATTCTATAATGCATCAATGGATAAATGAAGACCTACAATTATAAATAAGTGTTTCTTTGTATGTCATAATCTCATGACACTGAAGTTGATATGATTACATAAAATTATAAAATATTAAACCTACATAAATGTACGTTAAAAACAATGCCAATATGAAGGTGAACTTGGTCTTTTCTAGGATTTACACACCTCTAAGATTTCTATAAATCTTGATGCTCATATTTCATTTGAAACTTCCTTCCTTCGTTATGTTTTGACGGTTGTTGGCCTAGACACTACCTTTGAGAGGAACCCTAGATCAGTTGTTTCAGAGGTTTTGAATTAGGGGAGGTTTCAAATGGAATAGAAATTTTCTTTTCCTTGATCTTAAAAACTCCTCTAGTATAATCCATATTGATTATCTATGATTCCCTTGTAAAGGGTTAGAAAACAATTACATATTTGGGCGACATTTTTGGTTTGGGGTATCCTTTATCACTCAGGCTAGGCCCTTCTATGTCACTCCTCTGTCTCGTTGTCAGTCTTTTGTCGCTCTTTGTCACTCTTTGTCTCATCATGTCTCTAGTTTTGTCTCTTGCAGTCGGGTTTAAGATGGGCCAATCATAATGATTCGATGTCGAGGTCTTTCTCTTTCTGGGAGGGTTTTGTTTGTCATTTTCTTTGGTTTTTCCATTTGTTGCAAGTTTTTCATTTTGGTGGGCTTTATAAAATATGTATTATTAAAATTCCATATAATATAACAAATATATTATATAATTTATATTATATAATATAAATTGTACTATATAACAAATATATTATACAATTTATATTATATAATATAAATTGTACTATATAACAAATATATAATACAATTTATAATAAAGTTTTACATATAATACAATATATATTAAGGTTTTATATATATATAAAATATATATTAAGGGTTGTTGGGGTTATAGGGTTTATGGGTAAAGGGTTAGATATTAACAATTATGGGGGTTAATTAGGTGTAAGGGGTTAATGGACTTAGGAGTTACCAAGGTTAGATATTAGGTGTTATAGATATAAGTGGTTAGTCTAATATGGTTTTGTAGGTTTGTGAGATGGGTATGATATAAACGGTCATAGTAATACGATGTAAAGTGGTTACCATGATTAGGGATGTCATCATCGATGATGATGATGACAATGACGACTACATAAACGATGATGACAACAATGATGATGATGACGATGACAATGACAATGAAAATGATGATGACAATGAAAATGATGATGGTTATGATGATGATGATGATAGTGACAACGATCACAATGATGAAGATGAGGAGGAGGAGGATCATGCTAACAATGTTGATTATGATGATTATAATGAAAACAATGACGACGCCAACGACAATGATGACAATGTATAACGATGATAATAGTAATGACTTGTCGATGATGATGACAATATTGACAATGACGATGAGCGTGACAATGATGATCATGACGAGAATGATGATAACGATGACATTGATGATGAAAATGACATTAATGATGATGATGAAAATGACATTAATGATGATGATGACACTAACAATGACAATGATCATGTTGATGATGACAAATATGATGATGATCACGATGATGATAATGACAGTGCAGGAAGAAAATGATGCTGGCATTGACAATATTGATGATGACAATGACAATGATGATGACGGAGAAAACTACAATGACGATGACAATGATGATGGTGACAATGATGAAGACAATATTGATCAGAATGATGATGGTTGTGGTGATGATGACAATGGAAGATGATGTCGGATATGGAAATGTTGACAATCATGATGCTATCAATGACAATGATCATGATCATGATGAAAATGACGATGATGATGACAATGATGATGACGATGACTACAATGATGATAATGGAAATTAAAATGATGATTAAAATATTGATCATGATAATTATAACAATGCCACGTCAAATTACATTCAATAATCTCTAAAAAAAATATCCTTAAATGAATAATAGGAATACCTTAATGATCTCCTCTTGGTTTCAAGAATAATTTGTTCTCTACTAAAAAAGGCCAACCATGTGAAGGTGAAAGCTCATTTGGCCCCTCCCCCCTCACATCACTCTCAATTCGCCATACCCAATAATGCATATTAATTTAAACAAAAACTGCACAACTAATAATTTATAATATAAATAAATTTTGTCTTAAAAATATTTACAATCACTTATTTAATTTATGTTTCTTATTTTTCATTGAAGTATTCAGTAGATCATCATGCATACATTGGTATTCATCCCCTTCAGCTGATAGACCCTCTTCTGGCCGTACCGGTAGATGTGGTTGCACTACAGGAGCATCCACTACAAAGACATAAAGCATTAGAAAGACATGGTTATAAGTTATTATTATTCATATACACATTGTTTCATTAATACAAATATCAAGACTATGTTTTTTCCCTAGAGGAGTAGTCAACATGACCATTGTGGATCGATATTCCAGGGTTAATGTCAATTATGAAGAAGTATTACCAAAATAATTACCTTAATGAAGGTATGCCAGTGACAAGTTTTTACCCCACCAAAGTCACCTTTCTTAGTTAAGATATTCTTTATGTTTGAAGAGAATCCCATGGGAAATTTAATTTTATGAATCGCCTCTTTTACAACATTTCTTTCCTTCTCTATAAATAACCATGGAAGATGATTTTGTTCTTTGAAATTTCTATTTGAATCAATCAAATCATGCATTGCATGATTGGCTTCCTGAATGTCAATACAAATTTAGACAATTTTTTCTTTTTCATTCCTTCCATCTAAGATTCTCCACAATGTTTCAGTTACATTCTTCCAGATATGAATTATATCAAACAAACAAGATATTTGTAGGTTCTCATAGTAGGGAAACCTACTGAATTGTATGGGGTATTTTTTCATTCCTCGTGAAAGCTACCCATCAATGCCTTGATGACCTTTATGATGTTCGAAAACACAGGTATTCCAACAGAGGAAGAACACCTTCAGTAACCACTCACATAACTAGATCAAAGATCAACACATCGATGTTTTCACATGGTAAAACCCCTACCGGGAAACATCCACAGCCCCAGCCAACGCGGCCACTTGGAGCAGTTTATTAATGAAAAAGAAAAATATTACAGAGAGATTTTACAAGAGAGTTTCTCATAATCGATCATCGGAAAATGACCCACCATGCTCTTTAAATAGAGATCATGGGCCAATCGGGTGTTAAGAGATGGATCAATGGTCGTTAATATCGAGGAGAGTATGAACCGTCAGATCACTCTATCTCGGGAACATATCGTAACCGTCGAATTTCCTAACTACAAATGCATACTAATTCATAATAAAGAAACACACTTTTACCTAACGACACATTAGACCAATCAGATCTTAACTAACTCCTAAGTGTCTAAATATCCTAACATCCCCCCTAAGAACAACTTGGGATAGGATTGAAGGATTTACAATAGTGACACAATAGAAGAAGGAAGGAGGCATTAGAGCCTATCCCCCCTTAATGACAAATTCCTGAACTCCTAACATAGATCGAAGTTTGGAAAACTTCACTTATGTAAGAGACTTTGTGAAAATGTCCGCAACTTGATCTTCTGTAGGGAAAAAGAGCACTTCAATGACTTGATCATGAATGAGCTTTATGATGAAGTGCATGTGTAGCTCGATGTGCTTGTTGCATTGATGTTGAACTAGGTATTTGGTGAGCTTGGCTTCACTCTGATTGTTGCACCAAAGGTTTTTCGGATGCTATTGCTCGAATCCAAACTCTGAAAGGATCTATAGAAGCCACAAGGCTTCATGAATTGCATTTACCGTTGCTCGGTACTCATCTTCTACTGAAGAAAGTGAAATATCCTGTTGTTTCTTACAAGCCCAAGTGACAGGTCTCGAACCAAGGATGAAAACATAACCTGCAGTAGACTTCTAATCATCAGTGTCATCGTCTCAATTTGAATCAGTGAAAACAACCAATAAAGGAGTCCCCCATGAACTGTAATGTATCTCGAACTGAACTGTACCATGAACATAGCGAAGTATCCTTTTAGCTACTTTCCAATGTCTTTCTTGGGGTGTTTGCATATATCGGGCAACAAGACCAACAACAAAGGAAAGATCAGGATGGGTATGATTCAAGTATAAGAGGCTACCAACTAACTGACGGTATAGGGTGGCATCAACTTCAAGAGAAGTATAGGTGGCAGTAAGCTTGAATCCAGACTGGAAGGGAGAAGGGGTTGGTTTACAATCATCCATGTGAAAGCGACGTAGAAGGTCACAAGCATACTTAGACTGGGAAAGAAAAATTCCTTAATTGGTTTGCAAAACTTTGAGACCAAGGAAATAGTTCAAAAATACAAAGTCTGTCATTTCAAATTTCTTCTTAAGGTTGGTTTTCACATGGTTTAAAATTTTTGAGTCACTACCAGTAAGGATAAGGTCATCAACATAAAGGACAAGGATTATGAGATGGATTCTTACTTTATTGGTATATACATTAGGATCATAATGGCATCTAGAGAATCTGATGTCAATAATAAATTTGTCCATTTTGGCATACCAAGATAGGGGATCTTTCTTAAGACCATAAAGAGATTTCTTAAGGAGACAAACAAGGTTAGAGTCATTCTAACTATAGTCAGGAGGTTGTTCCATGTATATTTCTTCTTGCAAATATCTCTGCAAGAAGGTGGATTTAATATCCATCTGATGGACCTCCCATTTATGTGAGGCAACAAGGGAAAGAACAAGGCGGATGGAATTCATTTTGGCTATAGGGGCACAGGTTTCATTATAGTCAATGACTTCAACTTGGGAAAATCATTTAGAAACTAACCAAGCATTGTGTCTTTCAACACTTCCATATGATGCATACTTAGTTCTGTAGACCCATTTACATATGACAAGTTTTCTTCCTTTTGGAAGATGTACAATATCCCAAGTGTCATTCACAATTAAAGAACGATACTCTTCATTTATTTTTGTATCTCAATATGGATGACCTAAAGCTTCTGCAAATGTCTTTGGATCATGAGTATCTGAAACTTGAGCCAAAAGAGAAGAGGCTCTTTGGAACTGTGAATGTTTTTTATGTTGATCTAAAGGATCATCGACAAGACCACCAGTTGCTTCTCGTGTTGAACAGACCCATCTAGGAAGCGGTGGAAATGGTGTTGGTTCAGGTTCAAAGGACTCATCTGGAGGAAGGTGAGAATGTGGAAGTGTAGTTTTATCCTCATTGTCATCATCTGAAAAAGAAACCAGAATAGGAATAGAAGAAGGCACAAACACCGAACATGGCTTGTAAGCCAAAGAAGGCATAATCGTCTAATTAGGCTCACAGGACAAGATATTTTCATCAAATTTAACATCTCTTCTAATAATAATTTCATTACAATGTGGTTGATGAAGTCTATAACCTTTGACATCTTTAGAATAACCAACAAATATACACTTCTCACTTTTAGGCTGCAATGCTTTCCTTTTCTCATCAGGAATGTGAGCCCATGTTATACTACCAAATACATGGAAGTGACTTACATCTAGTTTAATTTTAGTCCAAGATTCTTCCGTTGTTATATTTTTAAGAGTCTTTGTGGGAGCGTGGTTGACTATGTAATTTGCGCAGTCGATTGCTTCCGCCCAATACTTTAGACTTAATCCCTTAGATTGGATCATACAATTAGCCATTTATTTTAATGTGTGGTTCTTTCTCTCAGCAACACCATTTTTTTGTGGTGTATATGGAACAGTGTGTTGCATTTGGATGCCCTGTTTAGTGCAATAACTTGTAAAATTAGTGTTCACATATTCCCCTCCATTATCTGCTCTTAACTTTTGAATTTGATGTCCAGATTGCTTTTCTACAAGAGCCTTGTGTTGGTCACTATAATTGCTTATTTAATTAAACAATCAAGTGCTACATAAATTTTCAACCCAGGGAAGTCTGTTATTTCAAAGGTAATCACACACTATATATGCTCAATCTCAAAAGCAACCTAGAATTGTAGTAAAAACATATCGATCACACTTTGCCTTGAACAAATTGAAGTTCTAACTTGAATTATAGGAAAGCAACCTACCTATTGCAGAGCTTAAAGAAATGATTAATTGAAGAATCTTGGATTACATTAAAATAACAACAAGATGCTGCAACAGGAAAGACCAACTATTCTGTAACTAGAGAACATGACCCTAATTCCCAAGAAGGAATCTTCAGCACCTGTTTCCGATCATCACACTTCATGAACTCATTGCTTGACTGACACAATTGACACACGTTGAAGACTAACTAACCCTTAACACAGAACAGGACCCTAATTCCTAAGCAGGAATCTTCAGCACATGTTTCTGATTAGCACACTTCCATGAACTTATTAAAATAATTGACATGTACTGAAGGCTAACTATCTCTAACAGAGAACATGACCCTAATTCCCAAGAAGGAACCTTCAGCACATGTCTCTGATTATCAAGATTTCATAAATCCACCAAGCAAGGTTGCTAACTAGAATGATTAACAGTTACTCAAACATGAATCATATGAAAACAATGTAACAGCAAGACAGAGTTCAGTAAAGTAGTGTTTCAGTAAAACATAATTTACTCAAAGAATAAACAGAAATAATACTAACACACTATAAAGATAATGGGTGAATCTTGTGGAGAAGGTGGGCCCTCCCTTCTCACAAGATTCCCCTGAAATGGAAGGGACTAGAAGGAAATGCTCAGAACAATCTTTTATTCATCTGTCAATGTATCATATTACAATATGAAATGAAATACGTCCTTCTCTATAAATCCTCCTAAGCTAAAATAGAAGATCAATCGAATGATGATTTCCTCTTATTTAAAGAGGAGAATCCCTTCGATACAATTGATCAACAAATTACAGATGTATATCTGAATCCTATTCTTAGTCGGATCGACTTTCTAAACTGGAATAGGATACCCTAGTCTCTCACAATAGAATGCTATTACAAGTGTTGAGTGAGTTGTTCCTATGGCGGCTGGAGTAACAACTTCTTTATTTGTCTTATGTTGTATGTTTTTTCAGCATCGCGAATCACGGGCTGTTTCAGCCACGGGATTTGCATTCTAATTCGGCAACTTGGTCTCAGGCATGCTAGCTCAAGGTGCGGCTGTTGTGGTCAATGTAACAGATTGTGCTATTGTTTCAGCATTGTAGACCACGAACTGTGTAACAACTTCTTCTTCGTGAGTTTCAACATCATTGACCACAAAGTGTGTAACATCTTCTTCTGTGTGAGTTTCAGCATCATTGACCACGGACTGTGTAATAGCTTCTTCTGTGTGAGTTTAATCATCGTTGACCACGGACTGTGTAATAGCTTCTTCTGTGTGATTTGTTGTTTCAGCCACGGGGTTGTGTGCTTTAACTGTTTCAACAATGGGCCTCAATGCTAATCTGCAATTTGAACTGTTTCAACACTTATACATTTCTGATCAATGGTTAAGTACGAGAGTAATGTAAAATCATATGCAAAACATATTAAACATATAGTAAAGAGAAGAGACGTTGTATACCTTTGGAAAGATAGGGTAAAGTGATAATATGAGTTTAAATGTGAGTGAAACAAGAGTGTAATGGTGGCAAAAAGTGTGGGCAAAAAGGTACATTATATGGTCCTAACATCCCCCCCAACTTAAAATGTTGCATGTCCTCAGGCAACTTCACTTTGAATCAGAATCTAAATACCGGCTTTGAGTGTGCAAGTTACTCAAGCAGTAGTTGTGGGAGGTGTTGTCTGTTGGAACTCTGAACCCTTGGACACATTGTAACCTTTGCCAAGATGGTGTTTCTGTCTTCTTAGGCAACTTATAGTGGATTTTATATCTCTCTGCTGGCAACCAGAGGATAGGAAAATAAAACCGGTACCCTATCCAGCTTTCAACACATTTTTGAACACACTTGATGTAGTTGGGTACCCTGGAGATAGTTATATTGAGATTAGTGGGGCTAAAAGGATTGTGTTCCTGTCTTTTCTCAGTAGATTGCTGCCAAAACATGTTATTTTCCTGTAGGGAAGCAATCTCTATGGATCTGATGAAGTGTTGACAATCCTGAAGCACTGTTGTCTGTAGTTGCTGAATGTGTTCAGTCATCCCTGGTTTCTTTAAAAACTGATAATACTCTGTAACAAAGGTGGCAACATTTTGTGGTTCTGGCCTTATCCAGAGAAGGCAATTATCCTCAGTGTGCTTGACAGCTAGGAAGTCATCCTGCCATATGATCTGATTGTTAAGGAAGGAGGTGAGTGCCCTAATATGGATGTCACCGACAAGAGGGTTAAGTTTAAGCTGTTGATTTTCAGGGATGGCCTCGTTGTGAAAATATGCCTCACAGAGGAGGTGTTGATCCATAGTAGAGGCTTCTGCAAAGGTTTTAATAAAATTTGTTGAATTTAATACTGCATGGGGTCTGCCTTCTTTGACTGATTTGATCTGAAACCATGTAAGTCATTCCATAAGGAATAGAGAGTAATTGCAGGATGGTTTTCTTGCAGCTAATAGCTTTTGTGACAAGTCAAATATCAGGAGCAATCTGCCTTTTAGCTCCTTATTCTATTTCTTAAGGAAACGAGCTTCCTGGCGTGTTTGCTCCAAATCTTCCCAATTTGAGTAAGTATGATTTATCCAGATTTGTCTGTGTTCCTGCAGGCTTTTGGCCTGTGTAACAGCAGACTCTTTTTTCCATTTTTCTATTATTGCCTGCTCATCCCATGGCTGAGTTTGTGTTTCAGCGTTGCAAGTAGTAGGTTGAGGTAGGGTCTGAGTGGTATGTTCCACAAAGGTGTGGGTATTAATCTGGCTGGGAGGGGCAGATTCCTCAATAGGCACTATTTGTACATCTTTATTAACAAAAGCAGGGGTTTTAGATTTGACATTTGTTGCAGGTCAGGGCTCAGTCTCAATTTTGGAAGGTCCTGCTGGTTCTTGTGTAACATCAGGGTGTTATTCTTTGACTGCAAAAGTTGAAGGTACAGGGGGAGCTCCTGGCATTGGAATTTGAGTTATTTTGTAGCCTTCTTGATAGTAGATGTCCCCACATTGACTGCACATATATTCTTTACATGGGCTCTCTGTTGTAGTCCCCTCTGACATGGTTTCTATGCGAGCTAGGGTGTGCAAGTTAAGTTCCTTCTCATATGCTTCATTTTCCATGGCTAGCTCTTGCTTGTAGGTTTCCAGTTCATACCTTAGGAACTCATTTTCTTGCAAGAGAGAGGCAATTGTTGGTTCTGGTTGAGGGATGACTGGTTCTTGTGTAACAGTCACAGCCTCACTAGCTGGTTCTTGTGGAGCAGCTATAGGAAGGGCAGCTGATTCTTATGTTTTAGCTTCTTGATGTAAGGAAAGTAATGTTGTAGCTCCCTGGGCATCTGATTCCTATGTCTCAATAACAATATCAGCAGTTGGTTCTTGTGTTTCAGCTGTAGCTGGTTCTTGTGTGACAGCTATAGCTGGTTCTTGTGTTTCAGCCACTGAATGAGTAGCTGGTTCTTATGTTTCAGCTACTAAATGGGTAGTTGGTTCTTGTGTTTCAGCTACTGAATGAGTAGTTGGTTCTTGTGTTTCAACTACTGAATGAGTAGCCGGTTCTTGTGTTTCAGCTACTGAATTTGAAACAGATAATGTCGCAACATATTGGGCGTTTGGTTCTTGTGTTTCAGTGCTCGTGGGTGGAATAGGAAAAGATTCCGGCATTTGGGAGGTTAGAGGTGTACGGGGTATTAGTCGGATGGGTTGAGGGTCTAGGGAAGTGGTAGTAGTGGCTACCCTTGTTGAGGCCTTTGTTCGTTTTCTCCGTAAAAAGGATGGAAATAAAGAGATTTTCTTTCGTTTACGTGAGGGTTTTTCCTCAATGATGGGACAGGGAGAATTGTTTGGTTCAGAATCATCACTAAGGATATGAAGGGTAGGAGTGGATGATTCTGGTAAAATGTGGGGCATGCTTGGTATGGTAGGGGGGTTAATTGGGTTGATTGGGTTTGTAAGCGGACTATTAGGTACTTTGGAAGAATCTGGAGCGTTTTGTGGTTGCTGTTCCTGAAGATTTTCAGGAATTTTAGCAGCTTCTTGGGGATTTATGGGTGGGTTGTTTAGTGGAGGGTTTTGTTGGGAAAAACCCTTTTGGATAAGAAGTTGGACGAGACGGTGATGGGTGAGTGAAAGGATGGGATATTTAGCCTTTCTACAGTAGTGTGCCATATTTTTAAGACAACCGAGCAAATAATAAGGAATGTTCACCAGTCTATTATGTCGTAAATGAGACAACAAGACAAAATCGTGTTGGTAGACTACCTGGTATCGGCCTTCGCAGGTGAGGTAGTGTTTGACGAATTTTGCAACTTCCGGCCATGGAGGCGGCAATGAGTTGAGTCGGATACCCCAGCCTTTGGGTTCAATTTGTTCCCCTGGCAAGAGGAAATCCTACTGGGCATTCAAAATGATATGTTTGCGGCTGAACATGCGAATGTCGTTGGTAGGGAGACCCAAAACCTGTGCTATATCCTCTTCTGTTACTGAAATTCAGACCCCTTGAACAATGGAATGGTCTTCCTGGAGATTTTGAGAAAATTGGAGAACTTGTTGTTGATCATACCACTGGAGTCTCTGAAAATAACCGAGCCATCCTGCCTACAGAAAAAATTGATAGGCTACTGGATAGTGTTCTAACAGGGCTGTTGTGGCGGGTTCGTTCCGTATAACAGAGCCTCCCATAGCTACCAGCTCGGTTAAATACACCGTCAAAGAGTTTGAGTAACAACTTCTGTGCAGAGTGATTTTTTCGAGTGAAGGCATGCAAATGGTGGTGAAACACATGAAAGGATGGTAAATAGGAATGGTGGTGGTTGATACGTGTGAAATGATGGTATAAAAGTTCGATATTTCCTCCCCCCCTTTTAAGTGCGGCTCATAATGATTTTTCATGAGTGGTAATGATGAGTTGGAATCTTCTCATTAACTATAGCTTAATTGTATTTACATAAAATTTACATACCTCGCCTTTACCTTTTGATTCATACTTCAAACAAAATATAATGCCTGTGCATAATAGTTCTGCAGTGGCCGTGGCAGAGACTTTTGATTTGTTAGATTGAATTGTATCAAGGATTTGACTGGAAGGACAAAATGAAGTATAAGAGCACAAAATCTTATTGGCAGAGAATGTTGAAAAGTTGGTATTTCAGCAACAGAAAAGAAAAGGCGAAACATTTGCTGGATGGTGTTGTTTCGTCAATGGAAACTGTGAAGAATTGTCGAACTGTAGTGTTTCGGCAATGGGGAGAAGGTGAAAAGTTGTTGACAATGGTGTTTCAGCAATGGGGGGAAAAAGTTGTTGGACAGTGGTGTTTCAGCAATGGGAAAAAATGGTGAAAGGTTGTTGAATAGCGATGAGGGAAAATGGTGGAAGGTTGTTGAACAACGATGGGGGGAAATGGTGAAAGGTTGCTGACAACGATGGGGGAAAATGGTGTGAAATATTGCTAAATGGTGGTGTTTCAGCAATAGAAAAAGGGGCGAAACAATTGTTGGACGGTGTTGTTTCGTCAATGGAAACTGTGAAAAATTGTCGGACTGTAGTGTTTCGGCAATGGGAAAATGACGAAAACTTGTTGACAATGGTGTTTCAGCAATGGGGAAAGAGCAAAGAATTGTTGAACAGTGGTGTTTCAGCGATGGGAAAGCTTTCCTCTTCTTGAAGTAGGATCGTCCTTTCTTAGTAGGCCTTTGCTTTGATTGAGAATTTGCAAAAATCAAATTGTAACATGGTATTTCTTGACAGGGATTATTAGTAAACGAAATCTAATCTAATACTAAAGAAATTAACTTAAAAATAATTAATTGCAATGAGGGGTAGGAGCCCCCTCTAAAAAGAGGTAATGAGAGTCTGCCACGCATGTGGCCTTAAAATCTTCTTTGGAAATAGGGCATTGGTACAGACGGAGCCGATGACCATTTACAAGTAATGGTGTTTTAGAGTCATCGATTGTGAGGAGCCTTATTGTTCCATTGGGGAAAACAGTGTCTACTTCGTAAGGTCCAAGCCATATTGTACGTAGTTTCCCTTGAAATTCTTTGAATCGAGAGTCATACAGTAGGGCCCAATTACCTTTTTGGAACTTCTTATGCTTGATAGTTTTGTCATGCCATTTTGATCTTTGTTGTTGAATCATAGTTGTCTGATGAATGGCATCTAATCTTTTTTCATCCAATTCATTGAGTTGCTGCAACCTGGTTGTCTGTGCATCAGTCAAATCAAGGTTGACAGCTGAAGCAGTCCTTAAGGTTTTGATTTCAAATTCCACAGGGAAGACAACACTCTTCCCATAAACTAATTCATAGGGAGAGAATCCTGTAGTATTTCTCCAGGTAGTTCTGTAGGCCCATAATGC
>ML851023.1:0-21213 GCA_009831015.1 Picea engelmannii
CATGTAGATTTCTTCTTTCAAATCCCCATGCAAGAAGGTGGATTTAACATTCATCTGATGGACCTCCCATTTATGTGAGGCAGTAAGGGAAAAAACAAGGCAGATGGAATTCATTTTGGCTACAGGGGCAAAGGTTTCATTATAATCAATTCCTTCAACTTGGGAAAATCCTTTGGAAACTAACCCAACCTTGTGTCTTTCAACACTTCCATTTGATGCATACTTAGTTCTATAGACCCATTTACATCTGACAAGTTTTCTTCCTTTTGGAAGAGGTACAAGATCCCGAGTATTATTTGCCATTAAATAACAATACTTTTCAATCATTGTTGTATCCCAATCTAGATGCCCTGAAGCTTATGCAAATGTCTCTGGATCACGAGTCTCTGAAACTTGAGCCAAAAGAGAAGAGGCTCTTTGGAACTGAGAACATGTTCGACGCTGATCTGAAGGATCACCGACAAGATTACCAACTGCTTCTCGTGTTGAACGAACCCATTTAGGAAGTGGTGGTGCTGGTGTTGGTTCAATTTCAATGGACTCATCTGTAGGAAGGTGAGCAGGCGGAGGTGGATTTTCATCCTCACTGTCATCATCTGAAGAAGAAACCAGATTAGGAACAAAAGAAGACACAAACACTGAAGATGGCTCACAGACCGAAGAAGGCACAATCGCCGAATTAGGCTCGCAGGTCAAGATATTTTCATCAAATTTAACATCTTTTCTAATAATAATTACATTACAATGTGGTTGAAGAAGTTTGTAACCTTTGACATCTTCAAAATAACCAACAAATATACATTTCTCACTTTTAGGCTACAATGCTTTCCTTTTCTCATCGGGAATGTGAACCCATGCTATACTGCCAAATACACGGAAGTGACTTACATCTGGTTTAATTTTAGTCCATGCTTCTTCCGATGTCATATTTTTAAGAGCATTTGTGACAGTGCGATTTACTATGTAATTTGCAGAGTTGATGGCTTTTACCCAATACTTTAGATTTAATCCCTTAGATTGGATCATACAATTAGCCATTTCTTTTAATGTGTGGTTCTTTCTCTCAACAACATCAATTTGTTGTGGTGTATATGGAACAATGTGTTGCATTTGGATGCCCTGTGTAGTGCAGTAACTTGTAAAATTATTGTTCACATATTCTCCTCCAATATCTGTGCTTAACCTTTGAATTTGATGTCCATATTGCTTTTTAACAAGGGCCTTGTAGGCTAAAAACTTGTCAAAAACTTTGCTCTTAAGTTTTAAGAAGTAAACCCAAGTACGTCTGGAAAAGTCATCAATGAAAATTAAGAAATACTTGCAACCAGAAAAAAAAGGAGAAGAAAGTGGACTACACAAGTCACTGTGAACAAGCTGCAAAGGCCCCAAGGCATGCCAAGAGGCATGTTTGTCAAAACTATCCTAATGATGTTTGTCGAGAACACAACTGACACAAACAAAATATCTGCATGAAACAAGAGGAAGACCAATGATCATCTGTTGATTACATAGTTGCTGCAATGAACGATAGTTTAAATGACCAAACTGCTCATGCCAAAATTTGCTCAAGTCATCGTTATGAGCAACAAAAACTAATGGAAAAAATGATGATCCAAAGTTGTCAAACTTGTACAACCTGGTAATATCATCAACAATTTCAGTTGCAAGAACATGCTTAGGATCTTTTAGATCCTTTATTACAACTTGGTGAGGTGAAAACTCTACAGTTTTACCTTCACCTAAATGAGTGATTTGATATACTGATAGAAGGTTACAAGAAAGACTTGGAACACATAATATATCATTGAAATGACCATTATCTACTTGAATTGTTCAAGATCCTACAACACTAAGAGATCTATCATCACCAACATATATTTTCTTGTTGTTACATTCATTTAGAGTAGAAAATATGTCTTTATCCTTAGACATATGATAAGATGCTCTAGAATAAATAAGCCACTCATTAGAAGGAGAAGTAGAAGTTGCATTGAAGGAGAAACCAAAAGAAGAAAGTGCATGTCCATGAGAGGAAGAAGAAGAAGTAGAATCAATATTGATGTTGTGCTTCTTCATCACTGCTTCTAAAGCTGTCATCTTCTTGAAACATTTGGATTCATCATGACCATCTTTATCACAAAAGTTGCAATCTTTGTCAGTCTTCTTATTTTTAGATTTTGCTCCTTTGTCACCATTAGGAGCTGAAGTTGTCTGAGTGGGTTTGGGACCCTTATGTTGCTTGTTGTTGTGGCGAGGATGTTACTTCTTGGGATTATTGGGTTTATCTTTTCGTTGGGCGACTAAGTCTTTGTTGGAGGTACCTGCAGTGATGATCAATCCAAGTTGTACAATCTTATCTTGCTCTCTAATCAAAGCATCACAAAAGGACTCAAGAGTGGGTTTTTGATAAGCTTTCTCTAGAGCCTCTCTCATGGCATAAAAGGTAGATACAAACACAAATGATGCACTAGGTAGCTTAGAAAGAATAATATAGATGCAACACTCTTCCTCCAACTTTATCTCACATTTTTGGCATAAAATTCCGAGTGTTTTAAACTTAGATAGATAGTCTTCAATGCAAGAAAAATCATTTGGACTTAAAGTCAATATTTGGTTTTCTAAGTGATGTGCTTGAATAATACTGTGTTTACCAAACACAGGTTCAAGCTTTTCCCAAGCTTCATCGGGGTCATCAATTTCTTGAAGGTGGAACCTTAAATAAGGAGAGATGAACATTCTGATCAATCCACGTGCTTTGTCACTCCTATTAGCCCATTTGATTTTCTTATTAGCATCAATGGGTTATTTTTCCTTTCCAAAGGTAATCCGATACAAGCCTTTACTTCTTAATAAATCTTCGATATGAGATTTCCATTGGAAGTAGTTGGTGCTGGTAAGCAAAAGATTACTGGAAGAAGTCATATAAATATGTAGGTAATATGGATTTAAAAACTGAAACTGATAATCTGGATGGAAAGATTTTGAAAATTTAGGCGGTTTAAAAAAAAGACGGCACTGAAAACAGACTTCGGATGTGAAAGTTACGTCCTTTAAAAAAAAATGAATAAATTATAACCAAAGAACCACGTGGTGGTGATACCCCTCCAAATAACTTCACTTTTACAAATAAGTTGCTTTATGAAGTGACCCACTTTTATAAAAAAAAGTGTGGATCACTTTTACAATGAAGTTACTTTATAAAAGAAAGTTGCATGCAAAATAAATAACTCTAAAATAAAATATTAAAACTACTTATAGTGATTCACTTTTATACTTAAAGTGAAATACACTTTACAATGGAACATGAACTTAAAAAAAAAAGTAACAAAAATAGAAACTTGAACTCAAGACCTCTTACTTAATAAGACAACTTTTAACCAAGTGGGATAGCAAAACATATTGTATTGTTTAGCAGGAGGATTATTGTTGTTGTTGACAGCCTTGGAGAGTGTGCTAAAAAAAACTCTTTTCACACAAGAAAAAAATTTTGCTTCTCGATGACAGCAAGGGTTAAACCTCAGTTAGCTTACCCGAAACATGCACATTTTTTCTATATGTTTCTAATTTGCTGAGATCGCATAGAGCGCGGGGCAAAGAGCATACACAGATCTAAAAGAGCTTGACATAATCTATCTAAGAAAGGTTGCTGGGTTTTTCCCCCATTTGGGGTTTTCCTAGGATAAATCTCTTGTGTTTTGTTGTATCTTGTTTATGCTGCTCTTATTGTTCAATGCATGTTATAACTATTAATGTTAAAGAAGTAAAAGAACACTAGTAACTCTACTGCTATGTAAATAAATAAAAAATCTAACATGGTATCAGAGTTGGTTACCTTCAGAATAATTTGACCACTGGAAGGAAGATCGTTTGTAGCAGTACCTTGCCACTGCACTAGAATACTTTGTCAAGCTCGTTGAACACTAGTTCAAAAACATTGGGACTATTTTCACCACAGAGCAGTTCTCCCTACCCTAGTGCACCCCCTGGAGCACTCTGGTTGTAGTTCTATGAAGATCAAACATTTGAAATTTCTCAGATATAGGGTTTTTACCAGCAAAAATGTTAACCAGTATGATAGTTGAAGATAGATTGGATGGAGCATATAACTTCAGATCTTGGAAGCATAGAGCTCTCCTCATTCTAGAAGAGAATGAACTATTGGATCATGTCAAGAAGGTACTTCCAGAACCTGACGCTGAAGAAGTCAAAGCAAAGTTCAGGGAAAATGAAGTCAAGGCCAAGAGGAACTTGACAGACTCAAAAAAAAGACCATATGGTACCTAATGCATTAGAACTAAAGTCATCGAACGAAATGTTTGATGCCCTAACCGGACTTTATGAAAGTAAGAATACCAACCAAAAGCTTACTCTAAGGCATCAACTTAGAAACGTGACAATGAACAAGTCAAAAATAGTCGTCAATTATTTTATGAGGATATTGCAGATCAAGGACTAGTTAGCAGCTATTGGAGACTCATTAGATGATGTTGAACTTGTGACTACTACACTCAATGGGTTTCCTTCCTCTTGGGATCCATTCGTTCAAGGTATTTTCCCTAGAAGAAAATTTCCCAAGTTTAACAAGTTATGGTCAGATTGCACCTAAGAGGAAACCAGATTAATATCCAAGTCACATAAGACAAATGATGATGAAAATCAAGCCCTTGCTACTCAAGTGAAGAAAATGAAAGAAAGGGAAGAAGGCATTCCGAAGAAGTCTAAGAAACCTCGCTACAAGAAGGATGCATCAAAGATAAGATGCTACAACTTCAAGAATATGGGACATTATGCCGCACAATGTCCTCTTAGACATGAAAATGAAAAGGAGAAGCATCATGCACATGCAACAGACACTGAAGAGCACAAGTCAAAGGATGAATAATTTGTATTTGTCTTAGCACTCATAGGAACTATCACTCAAGGGAGTGATACTTGGCTCATAGATAGCAGTGCTTCCAAGCACATGACCAGATTAATAAATTCTCTTTCAAACTTAACAAAAAAGAGTTCATCCATTGAAGTGGAGCTTGGGGATGATTCTGGACATGTAGTCAAAGGCATTGGAGAAACCTCCCTACAACTTAACTCAGGTAACTCTCTTTCAATTAAATATATTTTTTTTGTACTAGGCTTGAAGAAGAATCTACTTTCCATCTCTGCTTTAGAAGATAAAGGTTTTAGGGTAGATTTTATGGATGGCCAATTTCATCTATGGCCCAAGAATTCAAGCATAGATAAAGCTGCTACCGTGATTGGTGTCCGAGAGGAAGGATTGTATAAATTGAAGGGACACCAAGAGAAATCCCTTGTACATAATAGTGTGAGATTTAGTGAGCTATGGCACCAAATAATAGCTCACATAAAATATAGAGTGCTACCAATATTGAGCAAGATGGTTACAAGTCTACTAGACATTCAGGTAGAACATGATGGGGTATGCAAAGGTTGCACACTTGGCAAGAATGTCAAGGGAAGCTTTACTAGTAGTGACAACAGGTCCAAGGGTATCTTGGACATCATACACTCCGATGTATGACGACATATGATGGTGGCATCCTTAGGAAGCTTTGTATACTATGTCTTATTCATATATGACTATTCTCGAAAGACATGGATCTACTTCTTGAAAGCAAAAGATGAAGTCTTCAACAAATTTTAGGAATTCAAGGTTTTAGTTGAAAATGTCTCTGAAAGAAATATTAAAGTCTTGAGATCTGATAATGGAGATGAGTACACCTCAAAGGAGTTTAAACACTTTTGCAGAGAAGCACAAATTAAGAGGGAGCTAACAAGTCCCTACAATCCCCAAGAAAATGGGGTTGCAGAAAGAAAGAACAGATCCATTGTAGGAGCAACTAAAGCAATGATCCATGACCATGGCTTACCTATGCACTTATGGGAAGAAACATCCAATAAAGTCATGTATGTTCAAAATAGAAATCCTCACAAGATATTGGGGAGCAAGACACATGAAGAGACGTTCACTAGAAAGAAACTAGAAGTCAGTCACTTGAGGATTTTTGGTTGTCCAGTGTTTATACATGTTCCAAAGGAAAAGAGAATGATGTTGGAACCTTTAGGAAAGAAGGGCACCTTCATTGGATACAATGATACTTCAAAGGCTTACATAATATACATTTTCGGGCAGAGACAAATTGAGATCAGCCGGGATGAAACATTTGAAGAAGAAGAAGCCTTCAGAAGATCATGTTGAATTTTATGGTAAGCTGATGCATTTTAATTTTCTTACTGTTTAGCATAAACTGAACCATAATCATTTTGCAGAAACACAATGGATGCAATAAACCAAGATCACAAGAAGAATAACCATGCACAAGAACACAAGAAGTATCCTGGGAAACCCTTCTCAACAAGGGAAGAAAACCCAACCAATCCTTTGCTATATTCTTAAGAGAAAGACCTCCCACGCCATCACCAAACCTAGTACACAAGAGGGTGCTGTAATTCTCATAATTTCAAACCACAACTTCTGAAATCATGAGATGACACAATGTTAAGAGTGTTTCTTCAATGGGGATTCACCTTTATTTATACAAGACTTATCACATCAAATGATGTGTCTATTGGCACAATAGGGCCAACCTCAATAACTCAAAATATAATTAATAATTACCATATTAATTATCTTTTACTTTATGGTGGAGACGACCTGTACCCTTTACATCACAATTAGGGTTATATGTAAGTATGAGTCTTAGACAATATAGCAAGGGATATCATACACCCACTAGTGCTTAGACACTAGGGGAACGTCCACCTGTGCTCATCCACAAGGACGTCCAAGTCAATAGATCTCTATCTCACTACGTCTGACAGGAGAGTCATCTAGACACACAGTCACTAGTGTTCAATCACTAGGATCACGTCCACATGTGCTCATCCGCAGTAACATCCTACTCAACAAATCTCTATCTCACTACGACTCATAGGAGAATCATATCGAGTACCACATCATCTCAACTCTCTACACATAGGAGAACAATAAACCCATCACATGGGCTCCTTCACCCCTCATAGGGTTACACATCGCTTCATCTCCGTCTCAGAGAGAACGACATACCCAACTCATGGGATTCCTCACCCCACATAGGGGTACACAATGTTCCATCTCCATCTCAGAGAGGAACTACACACCCATCTCATGGGCACACCCAACTCACGGGATTCCTCACAGCCTGACTCACTTAGTCTGTGTCCTCGAGGATGTCTCACACATCTGTAATCACCAACACTCCCTCTCAGCTAGGGAGACATTCTACATCAAGCCAAGTCTCGCACGAAAGTACTCGAACTTCATCTTGGATATAGTCATCAACACTCCCTCTCAACTAGAGAGGTATTCTCCACTCTCACAGAAGTACTCGAACTTTGTCTAGGAAATAATCATTAACACTCCCTCTCAGCTAGGAAGGTATTCTTCACCAAGCCAGTCTCTCAAAAAAGTACTTGAACTTCGTTTGGGCAAGTGATTTGGTGAAGATATCTGCAATCTGCTACTGCATGTGTACTGCTTTCCTCTGCACCATGTATATGATATAATGATATTTTATCTCAACGTGTTTTGATCTATCATGAAAAACAAGGTTCTCAAAGAACTTCACACAACTCTGGTTATCACAATGAATAATAATATGATCCATCTCATGATCAAATAAATCTGTCAGAAGATTGCAAATCCACACTGCTTCGCGGACTGCCACATTGAATGCTATATACTTTGCTTCTATGGTACTCAAGGCCACAAAAATTTGTTTCCTGTTGCACTAGGAAACCATGGCAGAGCCCAAGGTAAAACAACAACCGGATGTTCTCTCCCGGTCCACTACGCTCCTTGACCAAACGACATATCCCTGCAAACTCAAGTCTACACTGGAGAAATATCTCAGGCCATATCCAACTGTGCCTCGTAGATATCTCAATACATGTTTTGTTGATATCCAATGAGTCTGTCTCGGTTGACTCATGAATTGACTAAGTACATTCACTTCATAACATATATCGGGTCTGGTGTTAACCAAATACATCAATGATCCAATTAGTGGTGGATCAATCTCGACTGAATCATCATCATTCATTTTCTTCAAATCCATCACCATCGGTGTAAGCATGGATTTGCATTCTATCATACTAAACTTCTTTAATATCCCCACTGTATGTTTTCCTTGACTCAGGAAAATATCACCAGTCCTATGCCATACTTCTTGTCCCAATAAGTAGTGCATCATACCCAGATCCTTCATCTCGAAATCATAAGTCAAAGCTTGCTTATATCCAACAACAAGGCTTCTTGAATAAGTCACCAAAATCAAGCTCTCGTCACCAACAATGTAATAATATAGGTTTGGATCAAAAACACTCTTGTTGAAGCCCAAACTCATCAAGAATCCATCCATATTATCGTACCAAGCACGAGGTTTCTGCTTTACTCCATACATGGCTTTCTTCAACCTGTACACATGATATTTCTCGTCGTATATCACGAATCTCTATGGTTGCTTGATGTAAACTTTTTCCCCAATCTCACCATTGAGAAATGATATATTTACATCCATCTAACGTAGTTTTCAACTCATGGATGGTAGTACGGATGGAAGTGCATCGGGCTACCGGATCAATTTGTCTCATCATAGTCCACTCCCTCTGCTTGTGAGAATCCTCTGACTACAAATTTCGTTTTGTATTTCTTGACACTTCCATCAACTGCATGCTTGATCTTATAGATCCACTTGTAAGTCACTTACAAACTTCTCTTCTGATCTCGAAACAATATCCCATAGATCATTCTTCAAAATGGATCGATACTCTTCTGTCATGGCATCTTACCATACCTGCTGACCTACTATTTCTCCATGACAAGAAGGCTTTGTATCAATAATATGGTTGAATAATAGCTCAAAAACTCTTTGGTATCTTGCTCCCTCGGAATGTCCTGCATGTCTTTCTGTCTCTTGCAGAGTTTGTCAAGCCCAGACATGCCTTTTATGGCCTACTGCAAAGTCCCTGGGAATATCAACTGGAACAACTAGATCACCTGTATCAATGGCTATGTCCCTCTGGAATGTTGAAGAGGAATAATGTACTGTCTCTTCTTCTCAATTAGTTTGACTCCTTCTGAGTCAAGTCACTCCCTTTGAAGTCTGAAGGATAAACATCTTCCTTTGTTGTTAACCTGCCTGGAACAAGAAAACAAAAGAAAGGAAACATGACAAGAATATCTCCTAAAGGAGATTCATGAGTACATCTCTTGGAATCAAAACAATTTAAATATTGTTGTCACAACTACAACACCTACTTGTAATGTAGCAACCTTAGAAATGCAGATTAGAGGCATGATAATTAAAACAATCAAACCTAGAGTCTTCACTTCCAGTGTGTTGTTCATCTGAATGCACTGAGATCCCTTTGGATCCACGATTTGCAACAAGACTTCCTTCCTCCTGCAAGTACCCTCATGAAAATGATGCAGATAATATATATACAAGTTCATACCTGAGAGTGTACATCAATGGAGATTTTGCTTGCTTGTCAATGTCATGATGAGAAATGATATTCCTTGCTTGTTTACCATAGACTAGAAGGAAAATTATGTTGTTGTAGCTTCCTATGGCCACATGCCATTGGTACATTCTATAAACATACTTGTTTGCCCCTGTAGCCACCTTGTAGCATGCATATCTCTAACGAAGTCTACATCAACATTGTAGTTGTTGTAGTTGGGGTGGATTTTCACTTTGGTCTTCATGCTCAGGACAGGCCACAGACTTGGTCCTTCTATACCTTCACTTGTGATTTACATTAGTTATGAGTTTTCTTGGAGAAAATTCCCTCATAATGATGCATTTTTTTATGAATTTTCATAACTCCTGGATATCAAGGTGTCTGGGTTCTATTCTCAAAGAAAAGATGGATATCCTCCAACTATATGTTCCAAAACATCAACCCTAAAGTGTACTTCATTCTTCACTTACTTAGCCTTAGATTTTTACTGAGAATCACCCTCAATACAAGCCTCTGCAGCAACAATATTCTCTATTGATCTTCAACAACCCTCAATCCCCTTTGTTTCTCTTTGCCTCAAACTACTCTCTGCTGCCTCAACAAACCCTGTTTCCTCTATCATCTTAATTTGATGAACCAGAGCTAATAAATCTTGTATATTCCTTCAATTCCACTCAACAAACATCCACAGGTACATACTCAATATTCTCACAATTGTTTCAATACTTAATCTGTCAGTGGCTTGCTCAATTTAGTCATATCTGTTCATGCTCCTTGTTATTTCATGAATGTGCTTTGTCACTCCATCGTGAGAGCACTCAATGATTACGTGCAATAAAGAAAAAGAATAACTTCAGATCACACACAAATATTAAAACCTCAGTCTCATCCCTTTGTTTCCTTAGAAAGTACTACAACATGTTTGTCGTTTTGGTTTTAAGTCTAATGTTTAGGAGCTTGAATTTGAGGTCAAGACAACCCTTAGTGGCTGCCCCAATAAATTTCATAAAACAGACTTGTGGCTAGCACGCCAAGCCTCTCCTAGGTTGCAGTTATTCTTTCTTTAGTAGGCCGATCCACCAAGAAACAAGTGGTTGCCTTCTCATACTGTAAGCAAGGCCTAGTCAAGGGCTTTAGGCCCGCGTCCAACCTATTTTGGACAGCCGACCCTCCTCACAGAGCTCGGCCAGGTCTACTTTACCACATAACTTTAAGAGAGAGGGTTTGGCCCTTCCCTTGAACTAATGGTGGGGTACGTATAAGCTCAATATTCTACGACCTTCCTTTATCAATGTGCATATGCTCATCTTCAGGACTTGCTCTGATACCATGTTGAATTTTCTGGTAAGCCGATGCATTTTAATTTTCTTACTGTTTAACATAAATTGAACCATAATCATTTTGCAACAACACAATGGCTGCAATAAACCAATATCACAAGAAGAATAACCATGCACAAGAACAAAAGAAGTATCCTAGGAAACCCTTCTCAACAAGGGAATAAAACCCAGCCAATCCTTTGTTATATTCTCAAGAGAAAGACCTCCCACACCATCACCAAACCTAGCACACAAGAGGGTGTTGTAATTCTCATAATTTCAGACCACAACTTTTGAAATCATGAGATGGCACAATGTTAAGTGTGTTTCCTCAATGGGGAGTCACCTTTATTTATACAAGACTTATCACATCAAATGATGTGTCTATTGGCACAATAGGGCCGACCTCAATAACTCAAAATATAATTAATAATTACCATATTAATGATCTTTTAGTTTATGGTGGGGCCGACCTGTACCCTTTACATCACAATTAGAGTTACAGGTAAGTCTGACTCTTAGACAATATAGCAAGGGATCTTATACACCTACTAGTGCTCAACCACTAGGGGCATGTCCACCCATGCTCAGCCACATGGACATTCAAGTCAATAGATCTCTATCTCACTGCGTCTCACAAGAGAATCATCTTGACACACACTCACTAGTGCTCAACCACTAGGATCACGTCCACCTATGCTCATTCACAATGACGTCCTACTCAACATATCTCTATCTCATTGCGTCTCACAGGAGAATCATATGGAATACCACATCATATCAACTCTCTACACAGAGGAGAACAATAAACCCATCACATGGGCTCCTTCACCCCTCACAGGGTTGCATATTGTTTCATCTCCATATCAGAGTGAACGACACTCCAAAATCATGGGCTTCCTCACCCCACACAGGGGCACACAACGTTCCATATCTGTCTCAGAGAGGAACTACACACCCATCTCATGGGAACACCCAACTCATGGGCTTCCTCACCCCACACAGGGGCATACAACATTCCATCTCCGTCTCAGAGAGGAACAACACACCCATCTCATGGGCACACCCAACTCATGGGCTTCCTCATAGGATGACTCACTTAGTATATGTCCTGGAGGATGTCTCACGTAGCTGTAATCACCAATAGATCAAGGGAGTCTCACATGGATGAGGATTGAGAGGAGCAGGAGGATCCAAGGGATGCAGTCATGGTAGAATCTACACCAGAGGAATCCATTTCAGAAGTTCAGAATGAGATGGCAGAGTCAGAGAGACCTTCAGATCCACCCGGAGAAGCTGCAGTCACCAGGAAGAGACTAGATTGGCTCCAGAATACTTGTGGGAGGCTGAAGGACATGAAGCTTCCAAAGGATCTTTTAGAGAGAGAAAGAGACCACACAAGTTTTCCAGCTATGTGGCGCTGATGAGCATAATCATTGATTCAGAACCTTCCACCTTTGAAGAAGTTTCTAAGAAGTAGGAATGCAAGGATGCCATGATGGAGGAGTATCGGTCCATCATGAAAAATGATGTGTGGGAAGTGGTTCCGAGACTAGAAGGAAAGTCAATAGTGGCTTCCAATTGGATCTACAAGATCAAGCAATATGCTACAGACGACAACATAGAGAAGTACAAAGAGATATTTGTGGCTAGAGGTTTCTCCTAGAAAGAGGGAGAATACTATGATGAGACATTTTCTCTAGTGGCAAAGTACACTTCTATTAGATTGATTATTGCAATTACTTCCGTGATGGGATGGAAATTACACCAGATGGATGTCAAGACTTCTTTCTTGAATGGTGTAATTGAGAAAGAAGTGTACATAGAGAAGCCACGATGGTTTGTGATTGATGGGAAGGAGTCCCATGTGTGCAAACTGAAGAAGGATTTGTAAGGACTAAAGAAGGTACCTAAGGCATGGTATGCCATGATAGAAAGCTACCTGATGAGCTTGGGATTTACCAAGAGTGATGCAGATCCAACCTTTACTACAAGGTTGAGAATGGTTTCCCGTTGATCTTGGTTCTATATGTGGATGACCTGTTTCTAACTGGAGATGAGAATCTCATAGTTGGGTGCAAGAGGGATCTCACTTCATAGTTCGAGATGAAGGATATATGTTTGATGCATTATTTCTTGGGATTGGAAGTGTGGCAGAGACCATATGAGATTTTCCTTAGCCAAGGAAAATATACTGTTGAGATCCTACAAAGATTCAAGATGATGGACTGTAAGTCCAACCACACCTATGATGATAAATATGAATCTCCTGAGTGATTCATATTCATATTTGGTGGATCCCATGATGTACAAACAACTGATTGAATCCTTGATGTACCTGGTTAATACGAGTCCAGACATATAACTTGTAGTAAACACCTTGAGTCAGTACATGGTTGAACCTAGACATGTACATTGGATGGAATAAATACATGTGTTGAGGTACCTACATGGTACGATTGGATATATATTGAGATATGTCTCAGATGGAGATGTGAAACTATAGGGTTATACAAAATTTGACTGGGTAAGGAGTCCAGTGGATCGGAAAAGCACATCCGGACGTTGCTTCAATTTGGGATCAGGTATGATCTCATGGTTAAGCAGGAAGAAAACATTAGTGACACTCAGTACAACAAAGGCAGAGTATATCACAACTAGTCTTGCAATTCATGAAGCAGTGTGGCTTCAGAAGTTGCTTACAGGGATATTTGATCTAGAGTTTGAGCCAAATTTGATACATTGTGACAATCAAAGTTGTGTGAATTTTTCAAAGAATCTTGTCTTTCATGACAATTCAAAGAACATAGAGATCAAATATCATTACATCTGAGACATGGTGTAGAGAGGAGCTGTGGAGATCTAGTACATATCCACAAATGAGCAGATAGCAAACATTCTCACCAAGCCTCTATCTAGAGTGAAGTATGAGTACTTCAGAGACAAGCTTGGCATGATGTGGAATGTTCACCCTTTTTGAGAGGGAGGTGTGATGTTTCTCCTCTAGTCGGGTAACCCCTCTGGCCAAGAGTTCCCTAGATCAGTCATGTGAGGTGACTGAGGGGGCAATGCACTACCAAATACAAGGGAGAGAAGAAACATCACAGCGTAGTCGTGAGACTGCAACGATGACTGTGTGTCACTAGAAAATAGTTGTGTGCTACTACAATGGTTGTGTACCACTGGCAGTGACTGTGTCACTAAACAATAGTTGTGTGCTACTACAGTGGTTGTGTACCACTGGAGTGATTGTGTATCACTGGATAGTAGTTGTGTACTACTATGGTGGTGGTTGGGTACCACTAGTGGTGATTGTGTATCACTAGACAATAATTGTGTACTACTATATTTGTGGTTGTGTACCATTGGAAAATAGTTGTTTACTACTATGATATCCTAGCAGATTGGATGGCATTGTAGTAGTTGTGTGATACTAGTTGATTGCCATGGAGACTACCATATCATTTAGGAGTAGCTGTGTGCTACTAGTTGATCGCAACATATTCATGGAGATTGTGATAGATGATTTGAGCTACCGATGGCATGGCAGTAGCTATGTACTACTATTTGATTGCAGAGTAGTCAGTAGAATACTAGATGAAGACATCATGGAAATATAACTCCCTAGCTAAGAGGGAGTGTTGATGTTTTGGTAGTTGCGAGAGGAAATTTCCTCTAGACAACATTTCTTAGAAGAGAAGAAGATTCCAGAAGTCCAAGGAAGACCATTGAACAACATAAGAACATTCCATAAGAGAAATTGGCCCACATGAAAAGAATAAAGTAAAATAAGAATCCCTAGAGGAGAATTCGACCCAGACAAGGTGACTTGAAGACTATAAATAGAGGAGATGTCTTGCTCATTTGACACACACCACACTCACTCTCTCATTAAACAAAGAAGCGCAAGTCTGAGGAGAATAAAAAGAAAGAATGGAGGTTCTTGGTTATTCTTTGTGGTGTTTTTTCTCTTGTGCGCTATCTCTCTAAATATGTGTGCTACTGTTGTATGGTGCTGCTACTGCAACTGTGAGCACTAGCTTGTGTGCTAGCCTAGTGCTAAGGTTTCTTATTTTTTTGTAGCTCTTAAGAGCTGGTTCATGGTGGATTATATTGGAAATAGTCTATCTAAGAAAGGTTGCTTGGTTTCCCCCCCATTTGGGGTTTTCCAAGGATAAATATCTTATGTTCTCTTGTTTCTTGTTTATGCTTCTCTTATTGTTCAGTACATGCTATAACTGTTAATGTTAAAGAAGTAAAAGAAAACTGGTAACTCTTCTGCTCTATAAATAAAGAAAAAATTTAACATGAGTAACCAATCCTAAGCATCCCAAGAGTAAACTCCGAAAACACTGCAGTCCCCGGGTATCCACTATCATGAATCATACTCAGCTGAGGCATCTTAGTGAAATCAGAACCAACCAATCCATGAATATACTCTATCCTGGGTATTGTGAGGGAAAAACTATCTCTCCATATAGAAAAGAACTCCACAACTCCTCTCAAAACATCCCCACAATAACACAGACTAATCACTTCCTCAACTATGTCAGTCACCATCCTCACTTGAAGCAATCTACACTCCGATGAATGCCAGGATCCCACCACCAAATTGGAAATCCACTACTCCCAATCCTTGTTGAAATATATGTGATCCGATCCAATAGATTTTGGATCTCCTCCTATGCACTCTATGCATTGATCACATGGTCCAAATGAAAGACCTATATCATGGTTACAAGGCCCCCTATCTCATCCAACCGACTCCAATGATCCTCTCCTGTCCTAATGTATCCCATGAGGGCATAAAATAATATCAATATATACCTCTGCCACTACGTACAATAGTGGAAAGTGACTTGTGCATTGGTCAACCCAAAGGGCATGACCAAGAACTCATAATGCAGTTGGGAAGCAGACCTATGAGTATCCTGCTCCCTATCCCTCATCTGATGATATCCCAGATGAAGGTCGATCATCAAGGGGTATACTACTCTATGAATCTCACCCATCTCACCGATCTCGGGTAAACTAAACTCAATGGTATTCTCAAGGTCTCTATCATGAGGTCCCCTTGGATGAAATGCTCATAAACTACATTGTAGGCCACTATGTGAAAATGTATACCCCTATATACTGTTGCATACCACTGTATCCTTTGGTACCACCCAATATCATGTACGTGCTAATGTATCCAACACTCCAATGATGTCAATTGAAGCTGTATTCCAAAGTGTGTCCATATCTTCCATATACTAGTCCACCCAATCCATGGATGCATATACTTCCTTGCTGGTTGGTCCACAAGGAATGTGCTGAGTTAGCTCCTCCATAACTAATCTTTGAGCCTTCAATAGGATCTCCAAAAGAAATGGCTCATGATCCCCACAATGCAAAACAAGAGCAGAGTCAAAACCCTCTGCATCATACCTTTCCTCAAGCACTTGCAACTCTGAATGCTCCTCATACAACATCATCACAAGAGGCTCCTCCCTCAAATCATGGGGGGCACTCATGCCCTCACATGTCACAACTGCCAAAGATGATAGAGTATCTACTATAAGTGATGAGGAGCATGCCAAACTCAACTGGTAACAAATCTCCTCAACTTCTCTTTCCTTGTCTTCAACGAACTTGAGAGTAAGGTCCCTATCCATGAACAACTGCAAGTAATCTGATTTCATGTGCTTTAGTGCTTCTTTGATTATGCACAATTGAGTACTAGTGAACCCACCTACAACTCCTTTTTGTCTCTCCTCTATTTGGGTTTTCCCAATAATATATTCAATGAACTTATGAGCACCATCTGCCCTTGTCAACACTCGTACAATTTCTCCTTTGTGACCAATAATTGGTCCTCCAAATCACACAATTATAAGGGTCTTTGTTCAATTTCATCAACATTGTGTGGGCGGTCACACAAAAGATTTTTTGGCTTACTTTCATCCAAAATAATGTTATCCCCATCAACAAAAACTGAATCACTAGATGATTCCATGCAACTTGTACTTACGGCCATACATTAAATTGTCAAATGATGGGACTCATGTGCACTATCACCACCAAAATCAGCCTCTCCTTTGTCATCCTCCGCACATGGATCCTAAAAAGATGGATTCATATCCCACAATTTTTTTTCAAATACCCAATCTTCGTCATATTTGGGTACAATCATGTCTGCACCATGATAAGTATCATAGATAGGATAAGGCATTGAATCCTCATCATACTTAGGTGCTAGCACACCTTCATCATCATGAGCATCACTACTAAGGTATGGTGTTGAATCCTCAACATCGGTTGATTGGGACACTTAACCATATGCGCCATTAACATGTCCATGATGTGTGCTAGTGTAATATGCCTCATAGGATGATGCAGGATCATCACTCCATCTCAGAAATTGTGCCAGCATGCCAACACACAGACGCACAAGGGAGAAAGGGAGAGGCGTCGACCCTCCCATTTTTAAAATTCGAAATATGATCCTATACAGATTTTTGTGTTGTAAGGCGGATAAATGCCAGACCGTGCCTTTGTACAGGTAGTGGATAGGGTTTCCTTAAATGGTTTCCTGTAGCAGGTCCAAATCGTAGTCATATCTGGATAAACATTTATGGAATGTCACCTTAAAAGTGTGGCACCGTAACTGAGATAGTGATGGGACTAAGACGGTGAAGAGGATAAGCTCGTAGAGCCCTATTTTGTAATTATGAGATTAGGTAGAGGAGATCTCAAAGGATAGAGAGGTCTGGGTAGAAGATCTTGGTAGGAGGTCTTAGAATTTTGGGGAGAGAGCTTGAGAGAAATGGGACTCTGTTGCAGTCCAGTTTTTATGTAAACATCTGTATAAACACACAAAGAAAATGGAAAAGCAGTTTTTCCTGCATATAGTGTGTTTAGGTGTTTGTGTTTATGTATTTCATGAATGAATGTTGTAGATGCATGTTAGATTTCGTCTGCAGGGATATATAGAATTCTCTATCTGTGAGTTTGTTGGAATCGCTTATGGGCTCTTTAAGCAGTGCAAGGCATGCACAACAGAGTGTCGAAGACTCTGTGAGCCAACACAAGGAGTGCATAACTGGACTTTTACGATTCAGAGAAGAACGTGCCAGGAGGGCACACCAGAAGAATTCACAGACTCAAGAGGAGCCTCAGAATTACTGAATACTCTGGAGGGAAGACTGTGCAGAGGAAGGCACAGAGAGACAGGATTACTGAAGGTTCTGTAGAGCTTTGCCAGGTGGGCATTGAGTGGGTGAAAGGAGTGCACCAAGGAACTTTGCTTCGAGTTCATAGAGGAGAGAAGTGTCCAGGAGAAGACACTCATAGAGTTGTTGAATACTTTGTCGGTTTAGCAAGGAGTGCTCAAGCATAAGTTTCCAAGATGGCACTTATATCCCTTCGAGGAGCGAAAGGGACAGAGACCTATGAGGTCCGAGTAGTTGAAGCTCAAGGAGGAAACCAGAGTTGCTGAAAAATCTGGAGGAAGACCTGTGCAAGGAGTGCACCAGGCCAACACTCAGACGAAGTGTTGAAAGATAGTCAGCTGAAGGCCAGTCGAAGCGCAAGGAGTGCACATAGAGTGAACTTGCTTCAAGTTCCAAAGATCAGGAGGTTGAGTGCAGAAGTGTTCCCGGAGGAGCACCAAAAATCTTATAAGGAAGAGGAAGGGTTGAGCCCCTTTGGAGATCTGAGTTAGTTCGAAATCTTAGGAGAGATAGTATGAAGCTACGCACCAAGCACAAGGAATGTGTTAGGGCCGAGGTCAAGTTTCATTGACAAAATCTCAGGAGGGAAAGAAAGATTCGAGACCCAAAGTGAACATGGCTCGCAAGAGGTGAATCAAAGGTCGAGGCCTTTGAAACGTTGGAAATATTCCAAGTCAGGAAGAAATTGAAAGCTCAGGAGGAGGAGCATCGACAACCATTAGATTAGCTGCAGAGGAGGAAATATGGACCATTGAATCTCACGTCCAGACACCCAGAAGAGCATGCAGGAAGAGAACAGATCTTAGGCATTAGATCTGAGCGCGTGGATCAACAACCATTGGATACAGGGAACGTGCACGAGGTTTAAACCCTTTGAAGTGCACAGGAGGAGAGTCGACTTGTGAAGTCGCAAAGTTATAAAATCATTGAAACTGTCCATCAGGAAAGGACACATGGAGGGAGATCATTATTTCGTTGACTCACGACCCAGGGAAGTCGAAGGGTAGAGTTATAAGAACTCGCAAAATCGTGAAGTGTGAAATCGCAAAAAGATCATTGTCGTTGATCGAGGAGAGATCTCGACCGTTGATTGTCTAGGGAGAATTTCAGGGTCTCTAGGATCGAAATATCTGAGATGAGAGGTATTTCGACTTCGCGAAACGTGAAGTCCCGAAACACTTAATAGTTGGGCCCCAGGTCATATCCCAACATCAAAGTCAAATGGAGCTAGAGGAAAGGAGCTAACGCCTAGAAGGATTCTTCAATCGGGGAATCGAGAATCGGGAAAATAGAGGTGAAAGATCCTCCAACTTCGCGAAATACGAAGTCCTGATACGTGAAGGGGGAAGCAGGACCGTCAGATCATAGCACTAGAAAATTTGGGTCATTTTGCGAGGGCTATTTCGACGCTCTTGCGACGAATCTTGAGTCTCCCAAATATCATTTCATGTGACGTGGCACGTGCAATGGACCTTGATTAACGTTGCAAGAGAGACGATAGTAGAGACGTTGTCACAATTGAGACAAAAAAAGAAATACCATTGCCAATATGACTAAGTAAAGAATTCGTCAAAAGAGTGACATCGTAGGGAAATCGTCGCACACTCAACAATATAGGCAAAGTAAGTGAAAAAATTGTGACAAATCAACTTTTGAAGAGTTCTTCACGATTGTGACGAACACAGGGTATATAACGACGAAATCACTATACAATTTCTGTGGTTTGTACAACAAGTTCGTCAAAAAATTTGTATTGGTCATCGCAATTGAGACGAAAACTGTCGTGATTTGTATAGCAAATTTGTCGCAGGATTTATTCCGATCGTCACAAGTGATATGAAAACTGTCATGATTTGTAGAGAGAATTCGTAGCAGGATTTCTATGGCTCTTCGCAATTGAGACAAACACTTTCATGGTTTGTATAGCAAAATCGTCGCATGATTTCTATAGTGCGTCGAAATTGCGATGAAAACAATTTATTTAAAAAAAAAAAAAATTGAGAAAAAAAAAGAATATTTTATTTTTGAAGAAAGGGGGCATGTATTGGAAGAATATTATAGGCTATGAATTTCATTATATTCTTGAAAACATTTCACAAAGGGAAATTCTCTGAAGCAAATAAGTTATGGGTAGATCGCTCTACATGTGATCAAACACCATCTAGTTTTGATTTCAAGAGTACAAATATGGAGTGTCACATCCAATCAAGAGTTACCCTCAGATATTTATAGTTAGTCTATCAATTCATCTCAATAGGCCTTCATCTATATTCAAAAAATCAAGTATGCTAGAATAGAGAATGCCTTTTGTTGAAAGAATTATCTGAAGGTCTTATTTTCACATTCAAGGGGGAATTAACCTAGGAGGAAGAATGCTCCATTAAAGAGGGTTTTTTATGGTTATACTAAGACATCTAGAGAAGATGTCTTGTTCAATAAAGACAAGTTCTAGTTGTAGAATCCCTTAACATAGTGAAAATAACATATTTTGATGAATGTTTGGCATAGGAGAAATTCAATAAGTCAACCAAAAGATATATATGTAACAATATATATTTGATATGGATATGTTATTAAAATAGATAACATATACATATCAAATATATTTATATGTGTGATATTTACTAAACATATAAGTTTTAAGGTTGGCTAAGCTCATCACGAGAGGCATTGAAAAACAAAGGCTTCTCTATTCTACTCGAATTTTTTAGGATTTTTTTGGCTCCCTAAGAAGGTTTGTCTCTAGATGCATTCATGGATTTTCATCACAGTTGGTTTTATTAATCTTTAAATATTATCCACATTCCAAATCTTGTGGGAATCTTTAAAATGAAGGGCCATTCCATTTATTGGGAATATTTAGAAATATCATTCTAAGTCCAAAGCTTGTGGGAATCTAGTTGGGCAAGGTCATGGTTTCTAACATAAGGAGGATTTTCCTAGGGGGCTAATACTAAGTCCTACCATTGCATTTCTAGATAGGTGAGGACAAGGACTTTTTTTACTTGGGTTGACTTTTCTAAACTGATGCTTCAAGAAAAGTAAGAGAATAAAATGCTCAATGAATGCTTGGAAGGAAAACACTTACTTTATTAAAAACAACACACCAATGCACCATTACTCATAATTAGTGATGAAGCAATATACAATGTTCAAGGTGA
>ML851023.1:21313-33550 GCA_009831015.1 Picea engelmannii
TTCAAAGTCCATGAGTAGCCCAAAGTCACTACGAGTGATTGGTACAGACTTCCTCTTTCGATATTCGAGATCGAGTTTGACAATGGATTTGCAGGTCGTGGCTTCACTTGGATGCATATGCAGACTACTATTCATGGTGGTAGGTTCAGCCCTTACAAGTATGTCGGCGTGGAGTTCCAGGAGAGGAGGATGTAGATTGGGCACAATGGACGGATGGTTATGACCAGAGTGGCGTAGCGTCAACATAGTGGTCCCTTTCTGAGGTTAGCATGGGACCCTGGGATTTCAATACTAGGCAGTTCAACAACTAACATAGAGACGAGAGTCAGTTCTTGTTTTCATGAGATTGGTTCCCTAACAGAGCAGTTCTTTAAGGGGTTGATCAAGATATTGCAGTATCGAGTTGCTCTACTTAGCGACAGTATTCAGGAGGCCTCTTATGTCCACACCTTGCCGGATCATGCATTGAGCGGAGGATGCTTCACATCTTCCAGGGTGGTTTGGGATCCTGGAATCATTTTCAGTTTCAATTTGGCTCAGTCTATGGAGTGTCAGATTGTGATGCCATTGCTTGAGGACTACCAATCTTTGGGAAGGGAGGAGTGTAATGTCCCCATTTTTGGATTCCTCTGCTCCGCAATCAGAGGCGACCTTGTGAGTTTATGTCAACCTGGCCAGAGGAGTAAAATGAGGTTAACAGTGAGCTCAGACAATTTGGAGGAGTTATATGGGACCCAGGCTAGTCCATTCGCCATCTTTCAACATCAGGATCATTTCTGCACAGTTCGCTCTTGGTTCCGTGGAGTTCTGACGATTTCCGTAGTTTTGGGTTATTATTGAGTGTACCTTAATTAAATACACTAAAGGTATTATTCAGATCATATTATATGAGGGGATACCTTCGTGTAATAGCTCGTTGGAATCGGGACAAGAAGATCTAAAGGTAGGGATGATGAGAAAGAGACTTCTAGCATCTGGGAATGTCTTAAAAGCCAATTAAGCATTTTCCAGCATTAAAAAGAGTTATAAAAATGGGTGTTTTAAGTGACTTAAAGTTTATAAAGTCACTTTATTTTATTAAAAGGGTAAAAGGGTCCCAAAAGGATCAACGAAGAGATTAAAAAAACAAAATTGAGAGAGAGCTCTTGTGGCTTTGGCTCTTGGGACGAAAACCCTAGGGAGTTTGGAAGATTGGTTTCAGTGGTGAAACTATCCACCCTAATTGGTCATTGAGAGGAGATCATCCAAATCTTCTTATCGTGCTTCATTTGTGACGGAGTTCATCTTCTTGTAGCTGAGCTTTCTTGTTGGTGGCTGAGTTCTTTTATTGCAGCTGAGTTATTTTGTTTGGCAGAGGAGTTTTGTCATGTGGGTTGAATCTTTGTTGAGAAGGCTGATTCTATCAAGGAGAACAGAGTTATTGGGATGCTGACTGAGTGTTATACCAATCTGGGCACATTTCTTGAATCTGGGCAGTAGATTTACCTTGCTGGTCGAACATTTTCCCACTGCTGGTTGAGTAAATTGCTAGAGGGCCGAGTTCATTCATATTTTGGCCGAGATTTCTCATTCTTGGCAGCATAGTCATTGTGGGTCGACTTGCTATCAGCTGGTGTCGAGTAATTTTACTCCTAGACTGCTGTTCTTCCACTCATTTTATTGCTGTAGCAGAATATAATTTCAGACTTGTCCATCTTTTCATCACTGATGTGTATTCATATATCTACAGGCAACACATATTTAATGAACAGGTCAGAAGTATTGTTTTATTTGCTGTTGTAAATTTGGGGATAAGATTGAGTGTCTCATTTATATATCAGTCCAGAACCAAGATAAATAGAGCAATCAGATTTATTTCTGTATACATTACTGTGTAATTGAATCATTGCTGTTATAGTTGTTGTCAATTTTATATGCCAAAAACTCTTCAAAGGGGGTCCAAACTGTTGTGGAAAAATCTATGTATAAACAGCACCCCATAGACCTTTATAGCAGCAACCATTTGACACATTGACTACGCAGTAGACTAAGAAAAATTCAAAAAAATTTAGCCGGAACATTACATTGTATCTCAACCACTGGATGCTGGACTTTAATCCAACAGCATAAATTGCTTCAGCCCCTGTATGGCTTCGCCTTACCCATTTGCCGTCGATCTTCTGAGACGGAGAAACCCTCCAAGCCATTGGAGATAACTTGGGGAAGTTCATTGAAGCAGAGCCAAGCCTAAGGGAGGACAATACTCCTTTACCCACATCTGCATGGAAGTGGCTTTGGACAAGGGAATCCTGGAGGCCATCATGCTCCACCTGGACAGACGGACTTTCCACCAATGATCTGGACTACAAACAACTGCCATTAAAGTGCATTCTCTGCCATGCATATGGCTACTTTGCAAAGAACTACCCGCACACAACTACTTCTCCTCCAAACTGCCCATTGCAGCCCTCAAATCTGACTCCCCAGAATGGAAACCCAGAAGTTAGAACAACCCAACAGGAAGGACAGATCCCATTTCGAACCATGAACAGAAAGAAAAAGCAACATGCACAGCCTCAGAATCCAAAAGAGGTTAAGACAGCTCCATCCAGCAGAAACTGATACCAAGTGTTAAGTGACATAGAGACTTTTGAATAGCCCAAGGAGCACATAGAGGTGCAACCATCTTCAGAAAAAGCTGGTCCCCATCTCCCAGAGACAGAAATTTCAGTGAAAGAAGCAGCCCACAATTCAGCAGTTCCAAAAGTAGTTGTAGATCTTCAATCTCTGCCAAAAGAACCAGAACAGGAAACAATGGAAAAATCCCAGCTGTCCCAAGCCGAGAAGGAGAACATGCAGGCTGATCCAGAAAGTGTCACAGGTATTCAAGTTGCATGCCTATAAGTTCTCAGTATATTTCTTATCCAGTAACGTGAGACAGCTCACCACTAGATCACAGTCCTATGAATGATCAATGAAAGATTCTATCTTTACAATTAGCATTTAAATGAAGAAGACAATGTTACCCCTGAATTTCTATTTCTTAAACATATTGAACATTCTCTGTAGGCAATGAATAAAATTCTGCTAGAAATCGAGGTTGGTGTTTAGATCTATAATTTTCTGGTTATAATGCAGACTAAAAAAAATTGTTTTAGGCAGAATCTGTTTTCTCAGTGATGTCAGTTTTTTCTGTTGGTAGTTTTTTGTTTAAGGCAGAATCTGTTTTCTCAAGTGATTAAAAGATACTGGGCAGAAACTGTAACTATTTCTTTCCACAATGGAATGGGATACGTTACTGAGTGGGGTTTGTTTGATGTGGGGGGAGTTTAAATATTGTTTTTTATCCCTATCCATTCGGGCTTTTCTAGAACCGATATTAGTAACTAGCCTAGAACTAGTTATGAGAGTTGTTGAGAACCTGATTATCAAAAGTGCCAATCCAAAGCCAACAGTAAGAAACCCTGTGCTTCACTGCATCACCAATAATCCCTGCAAGAACAACATCCCTCCTTGAAATGATGGAAGCGATTGGCATCCCTCACAATAATTTCTCGCCCAGTAATCTTAGAAATGAATTTTATCGCGGTGTGGCAGTCACCACAGACACGAAGATTTTTAACTATTCGTATAGGTGATTCAGGGTATGTGCTTATAAGGCCAAAAGCAATAGCCAGCTTCTCACTATGGTAGAGAAGAATATGTCCCTTGTTTTCCTCTTTAATGTTCTGTAAAACAAAGTTGGTGTCTGGCACATAACCTGCCTTCTCCATCAACCCAGACAATCTCTCCAGTGTTGCATAAATCTCTTCTGTTTGTGGATGTGATATATCTCCTACCAAAAAGCTATGAACTTTGCTTTTAGTCTCTATCCAGCTACATCCAGGCTCTTTTTCCACTCCCCTGTCTTTCATCATCTTCCTCACCTTTGCCACATCATCCCACCTGCCCGCTGCAGCAAAAATGTTTGAAAGGAGAACATATGGAGTTGCATCTTGTGGTTGCAACTCCACAAGGTGTTCCGCAGCCCATTTAGCTAATTCTATATTTCCATGAATTCTGCACGCACCAAGCAAGGATCCCCATACAACTGCATCGGGTTCAAAAGGCATTTTTATTATCATGTCCTCTGCCTCATCCAGGTGCCCAGAGCGACCAAGAAGGTCAACCATGCATGCATAATGCTCTGCTGTTGGCTGAATGCCATAGCTGTTAATCATTAATTCAAAATAGTGGAAGCCTTTGTCCACTAGGCCAGCATGGCTACAGCCAGAGAGACCCCCAACAAAAGTTATGTGATCCGGTTTTGTGCCTGTTTGCTGCATTTGTTCAAAAACTTCCAGTGCCTCATTGCCTAGACCGTGTTGGGCATAACCTGAGATCATTGCATTCCATGATACCAAATTTCGTTCATGTATTCGGTTGAAAGACTTCTGTGCATCTTCTATGCTTCCACATTTAGCATACATCGTAACAATGGCATTCCCCAATGAAGAATTTGACATCAACCCTGAACTGATGATGTGTTGATGTACCTGTTTTCCATGCTGCAAAGCTGCTAGGCTGGCAGTTGCACTCAAAACAGTAACAAGGGTGGAAAGATCAGGTTTCATGCATGCTACTTGCATTTTGGAGAACATTGCCAGTGCCGCCTGGCATTGTCCATTCTGGGTATATCCTGCTATAATTGCATTCCAGGCAACGGCATCATGATGTGGAATTCTGTCAAACAGCGCCCTTGCATCCTCTATTCTGCCATTCTGGGCATATCCTGAAATCATTGAAGTCCATGAAACAACATCTCGTCCAGACATTTTATCAAACAGACGCTGAGCCTCTACCATTTTTCCTTCTCGAGCATATCCTGCAATCATAGCATTCCATGAGACTACATTTCTCACAGGCATTTTGTCAAACAACTGCTTTGCATCTTCCATTTTCCCTCTCTGGGTATACCCTGAAACCATAGCAGTCCATGAAACAACATTTCGTTTAGGCATTTTGTCAAACAGTTGGAGTGCATCCTCTATATTCCCGTCCTGGGCATACCCCGCTACCATGGCAGTCCACGAAACCACATTTCGTTGAGGCATTTCGTCAAACACACGGCGGGCGTCCTCTATCCTACCATTCTGGCAATATCCTATGATCATTGTATTCCAGGAGGCCATGTCTCTTCGAGGCATTTTCTCAAACAATTCACTTGCATCTTCAGCACTCCCACACTGCATATATCTTCTAATCATCGAATTCCATGACACCATGTCCCGCTCCGGCATCTCATCAAACAATAAGCGCGCATCCTCCATTCTCCCGTTCTTGGCATATCCTGTAATCATTGAATTCCATGCTACGATATCTCGTTCAGGCATTTTGTCAAACAGCTTGCGTGCATCCTCTAATCTCCCATGTTGGCAAAAACCAGATATAATTGAAGTCCAGGAAACCACATTCCGTTGTGGCATTCTGTCAAACAAATAGGCCGCATCCTCTATCATACCATTCTGAACATATCGTGTAATCATGGAGTTCCACGAGAACAGATTCCCTTTGGGCAGCATCTGAAACAATTGCTGCGCATTTTCCAATCTATCAGTTCTACCATGTCGGGCAGCCTGACCATCAGAGGGGACAGCATCCCTCTCAGACATTTTGTTTCTAGTATACTTTCTACTTTTCAAACTTGAGGGAAAGACACGCCCACTGGTACCCCACGGCACGTTGTTGGTGTATAAATAGAGAATGCCATTTAATTTTCCCAACATGCTAAAAGTCCATGGATTCTTGTTTTACAGCGAGAACCGTGCGAGAACTGTACCCATGCACACTGTACTAACGATTTAATCTGAAGACAGATCTCTTTATTTTTTACTTAATATTGGTTTCTATCAATTTTTTAGAAGAATATTGCCTATAAAGCTTTATTTGCTACGCTACTCCCTGTAATGCTTCGAATCATGAGAGCCCGAATCTAAAATGTCACCGAAAACTTGTACTTAACGTCACCCGTTCTCATTTTAAAAGATTTGTCCCTGTAAGCCCATCGTTTTGAATGGTTTCAAACACCTTCTCCGCATAATCACCTCATAGTCAGTGACCAGTATGGACAAACTCGACATAAGATTGATGGTTAAAAAAGTTGGTTTTCGAGTGCGTTGGCTCATTGGCAAGGCACACCACAAACAAGCCAAATCACCTCATAGTCAGTGACCAGTATGGACAAACTCGACATAAGATTGATGGTTAAAAAAGTTGGTTTTCGAGTGCGTTGGCTCATTTGCAAGGCACACCACAAAGCATTTGCTCCKACACTAGGCCCACTGCTTGGCATCTTGAATTAGTTGGTCAGATCAAGAGAAGTYTGGAAGGGAATTTGACAAAGAAAAGCAAAGAGGGTTGCCTYGGGAACCTCATCCATAGAGATGCACTATGCATGATGGACAAAGTGGCATATATAATTTCATTGGGTTTTATAGACTTGGGTTACATGCGAACCCAAGAAATTGGGGATTGTGATGGATGGTGGAAGTGCCTTCAGGAACATGCATCCACATAGTGCAATTGTGGGATGTACTCGTTGGGTGCACATGCATTGGATGCATTTGTTGGGCACATCCTTGTCGAGCACACTTGGGTGCCTTGGGTATACTTGTTGGGCACGTCACACTTTGGGCACAACACCATTAGACATTGAACGATCGATGGACAAATCATGAAGGAGGCAAAGACCCCATCAAGAACAGTGGAAGTTGGCAATTGGGCACTTGGCTCCATCTTAGAGTGAAAGGGCTCGCAAGTGCAATGCAAATCTCATATAAAAGGAGGACACCTCAAAAGTGCTAAGGCATAGAAGATCAATCATTCATTGATCATTCATCAAAAATGTAAAGGAGCTATGTGATTGTGCTAAGTTCAAGGTTAGCACAGTTGGACGAACTACATTGATTGAGTGAGAAGAAGAAGAAGATAGGACTTGCAAGAGGCAGTGATGTGGTTGTTTCAAGTATTGGATTGTGCAAGTATGTTGGGTAGTACGTGAGGGAATATTGCCTTAGACTCATTGTACATCTATGATATAGTTGTAGGCAGAATGTTGCACCTTCCTTCTTGTATATTTATAACATTCTTCATAATAAAGTTACAACATCTGCCTTGGATGCCACATATATATGTGTGTTGTAGTCTCTTTACTTGGATGAATGTTATGTTCCTTGCAATGTATTGTGTTGGTTAAGTGTTGACTAATTAACCAAGTATAAGTATTGTTGAGATGTTTTAAAGGCCATGGTTGGGCATGTGCCCACTGTTGAGTGAACTTGGTTGAGTAGGCTTAGTTGCATTTGACAAATTGTAACTTAAGGTGAAGTTATGGGAAAACCCTAAGGGAAGAGGCATTATTTGGTTGTAGTAGGTGCATGCACTGCAGCAGTGGAGGCAAGGTAGTGTCACACGACCTTAGGTCTATAACAGATGGTATCAAAGTTTATTTTGATATAGTTTTGGTTCTCTTCACAAATGTCACTATCATGATAGGGGGTTATTAGAGCATACTCTTCACCAGATTTTGAAGGAAAGGTAGTATTAGAGCTTATTTTGAGATAGTTTTGGTGCTTTTCACCATTATCACTATGTGACAGAGGATATCAAAGCACACTTTTCACCATTTTTTGAAGGAAAGGTGGCATCAAAGCAATTCAAACACTCTTCATCACATCTTAAGCAAACTTGAGCTAAAGCAACAGGTTTTGAGACAAGTTTCCAAGTAGCCACAAGAATGACTTAGAGACTGGATGGAGCAGGTTCTTTCCCTTGGTGCAATAGGTAGTCAGGCAAGTCGTTCACACATAATTGGTAAGTTCATTGTTGTTTTCAAGTAGCAAGCTTGAAGACTGAAGTAGCGGTCACTTTGAAAAGTGACTATGTCCAGAAGAAGACCAATGGCATACTCAAAGGGTGAAAAATTCCCCTTTGGCTTGCCTCATGAAGACTATGACAGGAGTAATGAAAAAAGGTTCACAGAGACGAAGAAAAGACTTCTCATTTTGGAGAAATTGGTGGATTAGTTACTTGAAACCATCTAAAGTCGGTGAAGAAAGGTGGAAGAAGTCACCACCAAAGTCAAGTCTTTGGAATGAAAGATGGCTCGGATCAGTTAGAAGTTTGTTGGGTCGAATTCTATAATGGATTCTAGACAGAGCCTTGACATAGTCATTAGAGGTGGCCTTGGAAACCGCCTACCACCCTCCTTTCATAGTCAAAAGCTACAAATAGCTCACTACCTAGAAGTAGGCAGTGGAGTCTAGAGTATCAACAGAGGTGTCCAAATTAATGAAAGATTGATAGAGGAGCAGTGGTTTTTTCAAAAGGACGAAATGTGTGATGGCAAGAGGTCGTCCTCTTTTCCATATTAATGTTTATTTAGGCAGTGTGTTGTCCAAGAATTAAGATAGTGGGCAAGGAGGTACTATTACATAAGTGCCTTCAAAAAATTGTTAAGTTGTAGAAGGTAACTAGACAAACTTGAAGAAGAGGTGAAGACCTTTCCTTGTGCATTTGTGACGACGGTGCCAAAGCAATGGATGAGACAATGGAGAAGTCAATCAAGAAAAAATGTGCATTCAACCAAGATGGCTTAAGTTGGAAAGCATACCAAATCGACTTGGAAGGTGTTTTCCCAACTTCATGTACTTATAAGAATGATGCATAACACTCCTTGGACAGAGTTGAGTATGATTATCCAGATGACAAAAGTACTGGTGCAAACATGTCTCTCTTAATATGAGGTATGCAATTCTTTTTGGTTGGCTCATTTCACTCATTAGACTTTGGACATTGTAATACCCATATTCCCCCCAACTTGTAAATATAACTATATTTTGCTAAAACGACAGTGTAAATATTTATGCTACTAATGTAAAACGGAAAATGTTGGACAACTGTTGAGGGGGGAATTGCTTACACAGGTCATGATTCCATGAGAGGGAAACAATAAGGAAATTTCCCTTTCCAATTTAAAATTCAAGAAAAATTCAGATTGCCCATTTTTCTAGAATTGTAATTAACGAAGGAAGTTGGTAGTTGAAATATCAGTTTCCCAAATTTATGAACAAGAATGGGTTTTGTATCAGAATCGCCTTGCCTTAGAAGCATGGGCAAAAAAGCACCCAGCTACAGGATTCTAGGTTGACCCACGAATTGGGGAATTTGACCCACAAAATCTTGTTAAAGAAGGAAGGAAATGAAAGGAAAATCGTGGGCAGAGAGGGAAGTAGTAGAGGAGTGAGTCTGATGACCTTTTTCTGAGGAGGGAGAGCATGTGCAACTCTCTAGTTATGAATGCATGATCAAGTAGGTTGTGAGGAAATACGTGTACTTGTCATATCTAAGCAATGACATGGATGCATGGTTAACCCTATGTTGGAGGGTCTGATTATATCGACGGAATAATAACTTGAGGAGGATGTATCACAATTCCTCAAGAAAAGCTAGAATAAATTGTTGAAAGAATAAATGAGCATGGATGCTATGTTGTCATGATAAAAGGAAACATGATTATGCCTGTAAGGATTGCATGTGGTTAAGTGCATTATGAATGTGATTTAACATAACAATGAATATGTGTGGATGAACGATATAGATGCATAATAAAGATGCATGATTATATCCCTTATGGAATTTTGAGTAAACCTTTGAAATAATGAAGCTGAAGGAGTTGCATGTGGAGGAACTGTGCAAAGACTCTGTCAGAAGAATAGAGTCACAACCTTCATGACTGTTGAGAATTGGGCAGTGAGATGTAAGCCTATCTATATAAGAATCATGGATTACACTCTAAAACATAATACATGAATGGAAGACTAACAAATGAACGCAGACTATTTTGATGTCTAAATAGTAATGTGCAGAATGCACATGTTCATAACTCACTCTGAACAAAAAAAATAAACAATCTTGTTGTTGTAGCATGTTGAATTATCCAAGAAGCTTAAGGTGAACCTAACCAAGACTACTCAAGGAAAAGAGCATAAATACCCCAATAGGGAGTATATTGCAGAAGCAAAGAAGAAGAAAAGGAGGAATATGTTTCTCACTTTAAAACTCTAAATTGCTTAACATAGTTGTAATCCTTAGAAGAACAGTTGTGGGAACAAGTACAACTGGTGAAAGAAAAATGAACAAACAAGTATAAAATTGGTTAAAGCCATGAATGTGTAAAGGCAGTGAGGACTTGGGAATAGTTCAGTTAAGATGAAAAGTATAGACCGTGTAGAAGGAGTTGGAAAGAGGGAAGAGTCCCTTAAATCATTTTTCTTGTTGTGTATTGTGTTTCTCTAGGATGATGAGATGATATGTTGTGGTGTGTGAGTGTTTTAGCATGAGAATGGTGATAAATGTGTGACTGTAGAGACAGTTAGAGACTTGATTATGTTTGCACTCGTGAAAACATTGAGGGTAATGTGATACAATGCATAAAGATATGTTGGGGCATATCTGAAAATGATTTACTGATTTAGATACATGTATTTTAGTTAACATGATGACTGACATGATTTGGAATGTGATAATGCATGTTTTGTGTAGGAAATGATTGGAGTTGTTGGGAAATGACAGTTGTCAATGGTAGATAACCTCTAGTAAAGGATAAATGCAAGAAGGTTGTTGTTGAAATATTTTTGAAGGGACTTTGGGAGCCCCATGGAGCACTACTGATGAGGTAAAAAACAGAAAAAGGGTGATGGCAGCCAGAACAAGTATAAAAATGTTCATTCCTGCATGGCATAAGGTATGAATGGATTTGGTAAGAATCCCCTCTGAAGTATTTTAATTTCTTACTGATATGCAAATAATTTTGAATGGCTATTGTATGCCATTGCTACCCAAGCAGGGTAAGATTCAGGAAAGAAGAATCTGAATAATAGAGAGAGAAAATCTATGCCAGTCAAGGATGATTAAGAATCCTTGCAAGAAAATTCATGAATTTCACCAATCAAGAGTGATTGGTAACAAAAGTGCTCATAGACAACACATTGAATTGAATGCATTGAGGAAATGTATGCTTGCATAAGAGGGCAGACAATAGATTGCCCATTAAGGAAGAAGGACCTTCCAATACTCTACTTGAGCTATAAGGGTGTTAAAGAAAGGAAGTGGGTGGCCATGAGTATTGGCACCACCAATTACCAGTAAGGAAGGAAGTGTTTAGATGAAACCATATGAAACTTGGGTTTCATATTATAATATGTTAAATTGAGGACATGATCAACTCGTAACAGGATGGAGAGTCTTGTTGTAACAATGAATGAGAATAAATGAGCTATATGGTGAGGAGGTTGGTTGAGCTCCAACACACCATGGATAAGTGCTTGTCATAAAGTGTGGCAAACTTGAAATCAATGCAAGGATGTTTAGGGTATGAATGTGGCCATGAACATTGGCACATTGATTAAATTCTTTTAATATTTGAATTGCATTTGGAAAATTTTGGTATGTTGAAAGGATGCATGCGTAAAGAATGATATTTCCTTTTACTTTGTACCATTGAATATATCAAAATGATTTGACTATTAGTATGCATAGTTTTGAAGATATAGTGTGCAAGAGCACTAACAACTTGTTTGACTATGTGAAGATGGAGTTGCAGGAAGAAGGGTCTTGAATATGGCAGCCAAAGTAAGCCCATAAGGAAGACCAATGCATGCTGAGAAAAAAAAAACTGCTATGGGAAGGAAAAGTCTCATAATTGTGAATCTGGTTCCTATGTAGAGCAAATCTGAAAATAAAATGTGGAATTTGGAAATCTGTGGGTGACAGATTTGAAAGAAAATTATGAATTAGAATTGATGATAACATCTCATGGTTACTGATACAAGTGAGATGAAATATTTTTCTTGGAGGGACAACAAATGGTTGTCAATATGGAAAGCATAGAGAACGTTATTGTTGTGACATGAGAACTCTGTGATAGGCCATGATCACCATAGAATATGTTGTGTTGTGGTAACACAAGCTAGAGGGACGCCTCGACAGAGCAAGTCAGAGGGATGTCTCGGTTGTAAGACTCGATTAAGTCTCTAAAACTCTTCTTGTGCGAGAAATTCTTAGCAAGGTAAGATGGATCACCCAAGGGACTGTATATGATCTAAAATTGAAGAAGACTTGAAAAACTTGAATAATTATTGCAAGTGAAATGTTATGTGTTTAAAGCAACAGGATCAATTTGCAACACATAAATTAAGGATTACTTATGCAAAATACACA
>ML851023.1:34096-52485 GCA_009831015.1 Picea engelmannii
GTGCAAACCGTAGGACGGTTAAGGCGCCTCCAGCCCCTAACCGCCTCGGCACCTGGGCGTATGGCACATGCGACCAAAGGCTGGGAAAAAAGGTGGTTAGTTCATTTGAACCGTGCCAACGATATAACTCCCGCGCATATACAATAGAGTGACATACGTATTACCACACCCGCGCGCACATTTATATTACACGGTTATATGTGTGTATAGTGGAACCATATCCACGAGCTATGTAACATAGACCCCGCGCGTTTCAATTGGCGGCTATATAAAACATGGTCACATTATAATGTTTAACGACCACGGGCCGGGGCTAAGCCCCGGCCCGACCCTTTTCCATATAATACAATGCACCACATTAAATACAAACGCATAGACATATATTGCAAGGAACAATGGCGGGAAAGTTGGTTATTGGAATTTGTTAAGGTATTATGTGGAGGAGAGGTCCGGGGGTCGAACCCCGCGGCCTCCGACATTTTATATATAAACTCCTTAGCCAACCAGTGAGTGACACGTGGCGCCCTTGGATTGGGCCACGTGTCCTCCTATTATAAGCCACCCAATGACACGTGTCGACATCCGATTCGCCCAAAATCGACCAACCAATATCTGCCACGTCACCACCATACGGCCTGTACGGTCCTGCCACATCACCGTACGGACTGTACGGACTGGTACAGTCAGCATCCAAAAATTTTGCCTATTTGACTTGGCGGACAGATTGCGATATCTCCTTCATACGGACTCCATTTGAGAAAGTAAATATATCGCCAAGATCAGGAAGACGAGACGGACGCAATGGTACTGTTTTCGTCGCATTCTGAGCACTTTGAAAATTGAGCAAAATTTGATCCTCTGATCAGTATAATAGAGAAGGGGATGCCTGAGCTTGGGCCTAGAGCATAAGTGACCGTAAGGAAGATGAGACTTCAAATAATTATTGTAAACTATTGGTTGGGATCATGCACACAATGTGTATGTCAAGGAAAAAAACAGGCCAAGTTAATAAGACAACCAACTGGATGTGGATCCATAAAATTGCATAGATAAGTATTGTGTTGATATAAATATTTCCCCTTGAGTTTTGAACAATAGTAAAATGTTTTTTCATGGAATTGTGATTAATATGCTTGTTGTTTGAAATCATTGTAGGCATGTGACAAAGGCCAAGAGTCTAGGAAAGGACCAGGTGGATAAAAGGGAAATGTCGCTAAAGCAGTTGAAGCATGAGGCACAAATGGTGTTGCTGAGATGCAAAGAACAACGAGGACAATGTTACTTTAAGGGGGAGGGGATTGTAATACCCCTATTCCCCTAGCTTGTAAATATAACTATATTTTGCTAAAATGATAGTGTAAATATTTATGCTACTAATGTAAAATGGAAAATGTTGGACAATTGTTGAGTGGGGATTGCCTACATGGGTCATGATGCCATGAGAGGGAAACAATGAGGAAATTTCCCTTGCCAATTTAAAATTCAAGAAAAATCCAGATTGCCCATTTTTCTAGAATTGTGATTAATGGAGGAAGTTGGTAGTTGAAATATCAACTTCCCAAATTTATGAACAAGAATGGGTTTTGTACCAGAATTTCCTTGCCTCAAAAGCATGGGCAAAAAAGTACCCATCTATAGGATTCTAGGTTGACCCACGAATTGGGGAATTTGACCCACGAAACCTTGCTAAAGAAGGCAGGAAATGAAAGGAAAATCTTGGGAAGAGAGAGAAGTAGTAGAGGAGTGAGTCCAGTGACCTTTTCCAGAGGAGGAAGAGCATGCACAACTCTTTGGTTCTGAAGAGAACTGAAAAATAAATTTGTTTTGGGTATGGGAATTGTTGGGCAGTGTTTTCTAACTAAGATGATAAATGGGGTTGTAGAGAGGATGAGTGACTGAGGAAGCACTCACTGTAGACCTCCTTGCTTGGTAGAGAGAGAAACAATCTGCTAAATTCCTGTGGGAAGAGGAGAGCAATCTTCATCCCTTGTTGTTGTTGAACAAAAGGAAGAGTCTCTCTCAGAGCATCATGACCTGATCCAGATGGATCTCGGTGGCCATCCACCTTTTCCACTGAATCACCATTTTGAGCCCGTGGTTTTGATAAACCATGATATTCACCCTTTTGATGGTGAATGGACTGTAATGTCATCTTCATTTGTTAATTACAGACATCATGTAATGATTTCATAGTGGTCTTGTGTACATGCCTACAACATAGCGTTAATGCACCAAATCCCATTAGAACTCCGCAGTTAAGCACACTCAGGCTAGAGTAGTACTGGGATGGGTGACCACCCAGGAAGTCCTAGTGTTTTACATGCCTATGGAATTTTATAAACTTAGTCCAATTTATCCTAAATGCATCATGGGAATTGTTCTCCTCTCACTCTCTCATATATAATTGAGGTGAAGGAAGCCCTTTCAGCATGGAATGGAGTGTGATGTAAAGCTTGTCGTGAATGAAGTGTAGCCAACATCTCTTTATTTTTAGAGATAGGCTACCCCATTCTGCGAGTTTATGTTCTATAGTGTTTTTCTCTCTTGTTCATTAACAAAATTTGGTTTTCACTATATTTCAGTGTTTTCTGCATTATCTTTGTGTATTTTCTTGTTATATATTGGTTATATTCTTATCTTCATGTTGTTCTCAAAATAATCTGGATCAGTGGTATTAAAGCAGGATTCTCCTTGACGTTTCTTAGAGCAGGTCCCCGACGAGGTCCGGGTATAGAGAATTGGGTCTCGAGCTAGCTTTGCTTGAGGAAAACTGCTCTCGCCAACCCAAGTGACCTCCCATGGTGAAATAAAAGAGAGAAGACAAAGGAGGCGATCCTTTCAAGACGTTGCTCGAGGAAGTCCTCGTGCGACAGAGGAATGAGATGATGGACAACTTTCCTCAGATCCTTTGAAGACTATCGATGGTAGCGACTGAGACATCTTCGACAAGAAGCCATTTCGCAAGTGTGACAACCTTCAAGGTACAAGTCAAATTTGATATCCCCTTATTTGAAGGCGAGATAGATGCAGATGTCCTAGAAAAATGGTTGAATTTTCTAGAAGGTTATTACTCTGTCCAAAAATTTTCTGACAGTGAAAATATCACCTTCACGCTCCTTAAATCCCTTCCCCGTGTTAGAGCTTGGTGGGAAGGTTACTAGGAGAGGTACATCGTCGATGAATCTACACTATTTGGGAGAGAACCCAATTGGGTGGCCTTTGTAGATGCCCTAAAGGAGGAATTCTAGCCTGTCAGAAACTATGATGACCAATACATGAGATGGACATCTCTGCGTCATAAAAGAGACCAGACAGTGTTGAAGTACACCAACATCTTTCATACCTTGCACTCAAAGATGGGTATCAAAGACTCCGAGCGGCACCTGTTTTTGAAGTACCATAGTGGTGTATACATCCAAACAAAGATGGATTTCCTGGACATCTCCTCACTGGGAGTTTCTTATCGATATGCAGTCAAAATTGAACATAAATTCAAGAAGCAGAGTAAGTGGGAGAAGCATGGAAAAAGTAACTCTAAGTCACATAATGAAGGACAGAGCAAGGAAGGCCAACCTCAAGAGAGCCAGTCCCAGATTCAGGCAAAGAAGGGTAATGGGAAGTCTAAGAAAGACACTGGAAAGTGGTGTGAGTTCCACAATAGCCTTTGGCACAACACTGATGAATGTCGCTCAATACAGACATTGGTGGCCGAGCACAAAGACAAAGAGTCAAACCCCAACTTGGACCCTGATTTAGAAAATAATAAAAGGAGATTGATCATTGATGTAAAACCCACTTCTACTGTCGCAACTGCAACAATCCAACTAGAAGAGGATCCCGAGGAGGGGGAGCGAATCTTCCATTCATAGATGTGGGTGAAGGGGACCCCACTGCATTTTATTTTTGATAGCATAAGCCAAAAGAAAATCATCTCAACAGAGGTTGTCAAGCAGTTTGATTTTCCAACAACACCACACCCGCAACCATACAACATCAGGTGGCTTCGCCAAGGTCAATATCTTCATGTCAACCAGCAGTGTTGCATGTCCTACGACATCAAGCCCTTCAAGGATGAGGTAGTGTGTGATGTTTCCCCACTAGAAGTTTGTGATGTCCTATTAGGCCAGCCATATATGTGGAGGCGTCATGTTGTTTATGAGTCTCGACCCCGTAGCATCATTGTTACTCTGGGGGTCATCTATATAGGATACCAGAGGTAGTTCCAACTATTGTCCCACCAAATCAATATCACAAAGTAATCTCTCACACTGCAAAGTTTATCCTCTTCACAATCCTACAAGAAGGTCAAAAAAAGGACACTGCAACCACTGCAGACTCAGCCCAAGACCTTTCTATCCAACAGAAGTAGATCGAAAATATTGTAGAAGAGTACCAAGATGTTCTTGTTGCACCTACGGGGGTGCCTCCACACTACCCAGTCAAGCAAGGTTATAATGTAACCCTTCATACTCTTCATGTTGCATCTTCACCGATGGAGTCCTCCCACACTCAGGTAAATCATGCAACTATATTGGTCGAATGGATCCAACCCCTCCAACAATAGGTTCATGACAACCTTCAACAAACTAAGCAATACGACTTCTTCAACAAGGAAAGAAACACACCAAGCTTCAGATTTAGCAGAAGTCTCCCCATATCCCAAGGGAACTTGATGCAATGGAGACCATTGCTTCCTAAGGGGGGAGGAATGAACCAGATGGATCTTGGTGGCCATCCACCTTTTCCACTGAATCACCATTTTGATCCTGTGGTTTTGATAAACCATGATATTCACCTTTTGATAGGGAATAAACTGTAATGTCATCTTCATTTGTTAATTACAAAAATCATGTAATGATTTCCTAGTGGTCTTATGTACATGCCTATAGCATATCATTAATGCACCAAATCCATTTAGAACTCCGCAATTAAGCATGCTCGGGCTAGAGTAGTACTGGGATGGGTGACTGCCCGGGAATTCCTAGTGTTTTACATGCCTATGGCATTTTATAAACTTAGTTCAATTTATCCCACATGCATCATGGGAATTGTTATCCTCTCACTCTCTCATATATAATTGAGGTGAAGGAATCCCTTTAAGCATGTAATGGAGTGTGATGTAAATCTTGTTGTGAATGAAGCGTAGCCAACATCTCTTTATTTTCAGAGATAGGGTACCCCATTTTGCCAGTTTGTGTTCTATAGTGTTTTTCTTTCTTGTTCATTAACATAAGTTGGTTTTCACTATATTTCAGTGTTCCTCACATTATCTTTGTGTATTTTCTTGTTATATATCGGTTATATTCTTGTCTTCATGTCATTCTCAAAATAATATAGATCATGACTTGGCTAGGGGGTGGCCAACGATAAATCTGTCCAAGAGTTTTTGTGCCTACGGTTGGGAGGAAAAGGGCACCCCTTTCAACATTTGCATCACTATCTGGTTTCTAGATAAGTATATTTTGTTAAATCTTTGTAGTGTTTAGATCAAAGAAAATTGTATACTATGTTTAAGAATTGTGTAAGTTTAATTTATGACAAAAGTGACTTGAGAAATTTTAGCAAAATAAAGAGAATGTCTTAGCTTAAGCTCATTTGATTAAATCTCTTATCTCTTGACTATCTGTGTGCAAAAATAAGATTTATGGGAATGGATGTTGTGGTTGATTGTGTTGTACAGTTTAATGCATGCTTGGGAATTGATGATTGAACAGTTAAAAATATCTGTAACACCTATGAAAGAAGAAAGAGTGATTATTCTACGTAATAGTGCTCCATTTTAGTATGTCCTCAAATCCCATGTGTGAAAAGTTAGAGGATATCATATATGTGTGGACTTTAGGAATAATCCCAAATACGGGAAAACATTAAAAGTCCTTATAAATAATTATTGAGGAAAAATAATTAGGACATAAACATGAAATTGGTCTAAATGAATTAAAATACAAAAGTCCTTAAAATGAATAATTATCATATGTGTAATTTATTAAGTTAGTGCTAAATTACTTCTAATGGGGGAAAGAGAAAGAAAAACCTCAGTAATTATTGGGCCATGGGTATTAGACTAAGAAAAAATTAATTATTAGATAATTAGTTGTGGAGAATAATTATCCTAAATTAGGTTTAAGTAATTAATTACCAAGGAATGGTATTCTGCGAAATATCAATTAAGTATTTTAATTGGACTATAGGAGAGGGACTATTGTCATCCTCTAGTCATGCAAGCCTAAGCGCCCTACGGCGACACGGAGAATCGATGCTGACTAAGAACATCATTGTAATGGCACATGTTAATCTTCCATGGGTTGAGGAGTTGAGTGGAGTCTAGTAGTATTGGTGAACCTTAGGTGCCAAATGGAAAATGAACATACTAGATTATGATGATTTCCTTCTTTGTGATTCACTGGTTCATAAATTATAAGTCCACTGTATAAATTACAAGTTAAGAACCTAATTTTCAGTGGTTCATAATTATAAGTTATCAATATGTTTTCTTTTCATTACACCACACTGACACAATGAAAAAAATTGTGTGAATTATATTTCATGTTTTGAAAGCAATTTAAATTGGCCAGCTTTTATTAGAACACCTATTAGATCTGTTCATATTTTAGACTAAAATTGATTGGTTAACATAGGTAGAAACAGAGAGGGATTATGCCCAAGAATATAGTATTTTTAATGAATACAACCTCCCTCCTAGTGCTAATTAGAATATAGGGTTGTTTATGATACACTATCATGGAATATTAGGGTAGCTACCAAACATGTTGCTCTCTTTTTTTGGGTGCTCTGAGGATTTTAGGAAAATGGCAACCCTTTACAGGTGATAACAAATCAAACCCTACTACTAATCTGTCGATGTATGAACCCAACTTCATTTATGGTTAGCCATAAGAATTCATAATTTTTGCATTATACCTTAAACATGTTGGAACTCTCAAACACAAAAAATGTAGACGGAGAAAATTAGAGAAAACTAAAAAAAACAAATCAGTGAATTACATAAATTTTAAAAATACACAAATTTGTGACACATTAACAATTAAAACTCCTCCAAACACACTTTTAAAACACAATTTGAATGGTTAGCATACCAAAACCATACGATCGAGAAAAAATCAATTGGATCCTTGAGTGGCTTGCTCATTTTTTCAGTGGAAAAGCCTTAGAACTAGAGAGAAAAACCCCAAAAAAGAGTCTTTCACATTGGAGTTCATTTTTTTGACCAGATAAATGATTCTTAATAGATTGTTTAGAAAACAAGTATTTTACATAATTTATATACAATCTTTGTTAACCTTGAACAGAGTCTCGAATGATAAATTTATACCAATTCACCTATCAATAGGTCAAGTAAAATGTACGTAATCAAACAGAGGGATTGAAAGAAATCTAGATTTGTTTCCTTGTCATACAAGTTTTCTTACCCATTGAACATGATTATGGACTCAACTTTTGAATTAACAGTCCCCATGATTTCTCCATCATTGGGATTATCTGCTTCTTTGAAACAAGAAATTAACCACATCATGAACACTGTAGCGATAACGTCTCCCACCACAAATAAAAATGATCTCTTTCCTATTGATACCTTGTTCCCAATGATTCCCACAATTATAATGGTTATCAGATCCCCTGTCCACACCAAAAGATTTAATCAGTATTGGCCTCGATATTGAGTATAAATCCAATAATGTTCCTTGATAGGACACCACTGATATTTACTTATTAGGTAAAAAGAGGAAATGGGGAAAACCTTCAATAGATGTCAAACACCAGATAGCTTGATCAATTGATTTCATAGAAACTAGGACCTATGAATAAGAAAATTCCAATCTAGATCAAGCTAACGAGAAACACAGATCATTCCTCCTCTATAATCAATTTGCTCATAATTTTTATGAATAGAATCACTCTTCCTCAGTCTTACAAAGTTAACTAGGGCTTTAACCAAAGTAGAAAAAACACTCCCAACAACCCACCTATCTACATAGTCTCCTCGATCGACCCATAATATAAAATTAGAAAAAACCATTAGAACGGAAGGCATGTCAAAAGCAGTGGCATATGGCACATTGACCCTCAAAAGAGGTATCTAGAGCATGGACGGGAAGGCCCCCACATTAATTGCAAAGTAAAACAAAGAGAAGAATTCAAATGAGAGATTTTCTTTGGTGTGACCATCGAGCACAAAGAATTTTATCTGATCTCCTCCAAAAGTTATGACATAGAGTTTAGTGCCTCTAGTGCCAACTTCTACGAGTAGATGATCCATGGCAGTGCTCCACATTGCACAACTCGAGGCTTTTCTAGTTACAATATCATGATAAGCTATTTCAGCCATGGGCATCACTTCCCATTGCATACAAAAGAGATATAGATAACATTTTTTGGTATTTTCCCTGCAAGATCAAGAAAACACAAGCAAGTATGAAAATGTTGTTATATTCATGTATTTATCAAATTCAATCTCTAAGACTCACAAAATATTATCTTTGATAGTTTATCAAGAGGGTATCACTGAGAATTGGAGTGGCATAGCATGTCATTGCAAATAGATGAAAGGATGTGACCTGTCAGAAGTCAAGGAACTGATAATTTGCAAATAACTTAAAATATTATTAATCATTATACGGTATAATTTTATGTTATCAAAGGATTTTTTTCATATGGCAGGTTAATATCACAATTTAAGGCAAGACCAGGACCAACATTAGTCTCAAGGTACATGTGGCATCAAAGTATGTAGCTGGAATCTATAGCATTAATAGAAGGACATCAAATTATGTATCCAACAAAGAGAATTAGGAGCAGGACATCAAAGTATGTATCCAACAAATAACATTAAGAGCAGGACATGACAAGGTTCAGTTGAAAACTCAGAGCATTAAAAACAAGACAGGACTAGGTTTAGCTAGCAGCTCAGAGAATTAAGAGCAAGACATGACCAACTTCAGTCTCAAGGTACCTGTGGCATCAAAGTATGTAGCTTGCAGCTCAGAGTAGAATGAAAATACGTGCGATCAGAAAATTTAAAATTTTTATTTTAACCCTACGCTGACATAAATAAGATGAAAATTTGTCATGTCATGGTTATATCATAGTTTTGACCAATCATATGAGAGATAATTCAATTTTTAAAATATTTATATATTTGTATTTTCTAGTTTCTAATGTTGAACACTATGAAAAATAAAAAATTTAAACAAATAATCAAAATTCAAAGTGTGTTTGACCATCGAGCGATTACAATATATCTGGCCTTCAACAGGTATACAAATAATTTAAAGAGTTGATTTGCACATTTCGCTAAAAAAAAACTTGTATTTATATCCTAGAATATTTACAACAAAACACGATCATTTAGTCTCATAAATAATTTGCAATGAAAGTGGGGAAAGTAATCATTAAGTGTCATTTTAAAGCATGGTCTAAATCTTTTCCTATGAAATGAGAAGAAAATTGAAAAGTTCATAAGACCTTAAGATTTTGAGTGATCCATAATATATTTGCAGAACGAAATGAATACAGATTATTATCAAAATATGCTTAACATAAAATAACAGATATACAATAAAATTGGTTTCTATTCAATAAGTAAATAAGTTGAAACTATAAAATGCAACGGAAACAAGCTTGCTAGAATGGTGGCGGCTTATCTCTGAGAAGAGATGTGACGACTACGCTCATTCGTAAGAAGATGATTACAATGAGGATATGAAGGCATTTTTACAATAAACAAGAATTTCAAAAAACCTAACCCTAGGAGATGAAGCACCAAAATTCATGTGGGCCTCGTTTGGCTAAGTTAGTACATCAACTTCCCGAGGTTGTAACTTTTGCATATGATCTTTGTTTTAGGCACACAATATCCCGTTAGAAAGGTTTATCCAAGGAATACACGTTTTTTTGCTATCTATCAAAGGTCATCTTGACTATGGAAAGCCCTAAAAAATGTTGTTCAGGGCCTCAAAACGATCCCGCAAGTCAAGGACCCAAAAACTAGGGAAAAAACTGCCAAACTGGAAAACTGCCAAAATGAGCCAGTTGGAATAGGTGGGAGGCCACCAACATCCATATGGATCAATCCTCCCCCCTTAGGAAGCAATTGTATCCATTGCATTGAGTTCCCCCATCAGATGAGATTTTTTTTGTTGAATTTGGTCCCGAGTGAGCCACTTGCCTTGGTGCAGGAGCTACCCTGCTTTGACAACTTGATAAAGCTGGATCCTTTGTTGGCAAGTGCCCTTGATATTTTTGTCCACAATATGATCACTAGATGCCTTTTTTATGCACTCGGGGTTGAGCTTATTGGTTTTAGTTGTTCTGCTATCTCTGAGGTGTCCAATAATGGTGGGAAATACGGTCGAAGGATATCCACGTTGAACACTGGGTGCAAGCCAAGGAAAAGAGGAATGTTGAGCTCGAAAGAATTATCACCCATATCCTTAGTGATGGTTGACAACCCATAATAGAGTAGGAGAAGCTTCTGATGCGGTCTTGTAAGGAGCTCTTTCTGCAAGTGCAACCAAACTTTGTCGCCCACCTGAAACTTATATGGCACCCGACGTTGATCATGGCACTGCTTGTACTTGTCATTTGAATTATGTAGGATATCCTAAACCTGTTGGAAGATGTGTTGAATCCTCTCAATGAAACAGGTGGATTTTTCAAATTTAGTTGGAGCAAGAGATGAGTCGGCCGAGGTGACCGCAAGGGGTAGTGCAACATCTATGGGACCCAATGGTTGGAATCTCAACCCCACCTGAAAGGGGTTGTGTCTGGTTGAGCTATGCAGGGCTCGGTTGTAGATATGTTGAACATAGGTGAGACTCTCATCCCATTTGGGAGGGGGCTTGGAATTATACATGCATAGGATATGCACGATCATTTGATTTACAACCTCAGTTTGGCCATCTGTCTGGGGGTGGAAGGCCATGGATTTGGTGAGCTTGGTGTCCAATAGTGACCAGAGGCTTGACCAGAATGTGCTGATAAATCTACCGTCCCGATCTGAGACAATGGTTTGTGGGATTCCAAAATGTACCAGGACTTGTTCAAAGAAGATCTTAGTAGTGGCCTCCGTTGTGATGCTCTTCTTGTAGGTGGCCATAATCGACATCTTAGAAAAGTGACTCACAACCACAAAAACACAATCATTTTCCCGCTTGGTGGACGGGAGGTCCAACATGTAGTCCATTGAGATGGATTCCCATGGCCTGTTAGGAGTAGGCAGAGGGGTGTACATGCCTTGTTTCTTAGTGGTCGGTTTGGCAATTGCACAGGAAGTGTAGGACCTGATATACTTGCTGACCTCCTATCGAATTTTCGACCCATAGAAATGTTTCTGAAGAATTACCACTGTCTTTTCTACGTCGAAGTATCCTGCCACCCGACTATAGTGGGCTTCCCAAATCAACTTTGCTCGCTCACTTGATGGAACACATATATTACCTAGACGACACAACAACCCGTCCTGAAAATGGAAATTAGCGACAACTACGTTTGCACCCAACATTTGGTAGGTGGTGGTGAAGTCCAGGTCTGTCTCAAAGAGTTGGGGCCATCCATAGGTCTCATGGCTACAAGATTCTAGCACCATGGTGAGTGTCACGACTGGCAGTCTGCTGAGGTAATCAACGACGTGGTTGGTGCTTCCCATTTTATACTTGATGTTGAGGTGGAATTGCTGCAAGTACGTGGACCACTTCTGATGGCGACCATTATGTAATTTACCTTGTGTCTGCATGAACTGCAGTGGCTTATGATCAGTGTGGATGACTGTCTCCTTCCCAAGAATGTAATGTCTCCACTGGCGGAAGTCTTGCATAATGGAGTACATTTATTTTTCGTAAGTAGGGTACTTATGGACAACATCTGATAGTGTCTCACTATGATAGGCCATGGGGTGGCCGTGCTGAGTGAGAACGATGCCCACAACATCGTTTGAAGAATTTGTCTCAATCTCAAAGGGTTGTTGCAGGTTCGATAGTGAAAGTATTGGGGCTAAGCACATAGTGTTGCTTCAAATCATCGAATTCTTGTTTTTGGGACCAACTCCACATAAATTTCTCCTCACCACCACCCTTGGTTACTTGGCTGAGGGCCCATGCAATATGGGAGAATCCCAACACAAACTTGTGGTAGAAATTGGCAAGGCCCAAGAATCTCTGAAGCTTAGTGAGTGTGGTTGGGGATGGCCAGTCACGGATGACTTGAATTTTGGCTGGATCCACATGTACGCCATGCAGATAAATGATGTAGCCTAGGTAATGAACCATGTCCATGCTGAAGGATCATTTTTCCAAGTTGGATTAGAGTTGATGCTACCATAGGGTGTGCAGAACTTGTTGAATATGCTGCAAGTGTTCTTCCCAAGTCTTGTTGTAAATGAGGATGGAATCCAGATACACCACTACAAAAGTATTGGTGAATGGTCGCAGGATATCGTCCATCATCCTCATGAAAGTAGTTGGAGAATTTTTCAAACCAAAGGGCATGACCAACCATTCAAAAAGACCTTCCTTTGAATTGAAGGTGATCTTCCATACATCTGTCTTTTCTATTGGGACCTGGTGGTAGCCATACTTTAGATCAATATTACTGAAGTATTTTCCCCTTGTGAGATGATCAAGGAAGTTGTTGATTCGTGGAATCGGGTACCGGTTTCTGACTGTGATTTTATTTAGGGCCCGACAATCAATGCAAAGTCACCAGGTTCCATATTTCTTCTGTACCAACACGATTGGTCTCCCTCGAGGTGATGATTTGGGATGGATGTGCCCCTTGTGGAGCAGTTGTTGGATCTACCGCTTGATCTCCTCATTCTCTAATAAATAGCGATGGTAGACTGGCCCATTGGGGAGCGGTGCGCCAGGGTTCAGATCGATGGGGTGATTGACCTGACAGTGTAGAGGTACCCCAATAGTTGAGGAGAAGATATCTGAGTATTCTTCCACGACCTTATCCACTTTCTTCTGCTATGTGAAGAGGTCGGTCGCGGAGACCCTGGATGTGCCTGCGATATTTCTCTCATTCTGAGAGCGAATCACGAAGAAGACAAACTTCCCTTTTTGATAGATGACCTTTCTGCATTGCTTGGAAGAGATCAAGGAAATAACATTGGGTGGGACTGCCTTGGGTATCCTGTACAACTTCTTGTTCAAAGTAATAATAACTCTACGAGGCCTAGACTCATATACAACATGATGTTTCCATAAATATGGTTGGCCCAAAAGAACATTACAAACTTAGAGAGGGGAAACATCACACAATACCTTGCCTTTGAAGGGCTTGATGTCGTATGATAGGCGACATTGTTGGCTGACGCAAATGTCTCTTCCTTGGTGGAGACATCCGATGGTGTAGGATTGTGGGTACGACGTTGTCAGTAGGAAGATTCGCTTGAAAACCCCTTCTAAGATGAGGTTCTTCTGGCTACCGCTATCAACGATGAAGTGAAGCAGGGTACCATTCACCCACATCTATGAATGAAAAAGGTGCTCGCCTTCCTTTGGCTCATTTGGTTCACCGGGCTTGAGCTTAGTGGTAGCAACAATAGCACTGGGTTCTACATCTATGATATGTGTCCCCCTTTCTGGTTCTAACTTAGAGTTGGAACCCACATCTAATTTAGAGGCTTTCACCTCAGCCACCAATGACTGCTTTGAGCGGCAATTAGAAGTGTTATGCCAGGGGCTCTTATGGAAGTCGCACCACTTCCCAGTATCTTTTTTTGTCTTTCCAATGTCCTTCTTTTCTTGCAGCCTAGACTGGTTATCTTGAGGTTTTCCATATTTTCTCTATCCTTTGTTCTACGGGTTGGGGTCACCCTTTCCTGGCTTTTGCTGTGAGGGGTTCCTGAGCCCAAATTGACGCATCTTTTGTTTGAGCTTTTGCTCGATTTTGATGGAATATCGGTAGGCCGCACACAAGGATGAGATGTCCAGAAACTCCATTTTGGCATGGATGTATCTATGCAGTCCACCGTGATACTTGAGCACCAGATGTCATTCAGAATCTTTGATACCCATCTTGGTGCGCAAGGTATGGAATATATTTGTGAACTCAGGCACCACTTGGTCTCTTTCTTGCCGCAGTGTGGTCGATTTTGTGTACAGGTCGTCATAACTTCCAACATGGTAGTACTTTTCCTTAATAGCATCCATGAAGGACTCCCAGGTGACTGCGACTGTAAATAATGAGGGTTCTTCTGTTTCCTTTTGCTCACATAAATTTTCCCACCAATCTTTGACATGGGGGATGGCTTTGAGGAGCGCAAAAGTAATATTTTCTCTATTCGAGAAGTTATGGACAGATAAATACCCTTCTAGAAAATTCAACCATTTGTCTACCACATCTGCGTCTATCTGACCTTCAAATATAGGAATATCAAAGTTGATTTGTATCTTGAAGGGGGCGACACCTCCGTTTGAGGAAGGTGTGTCACCTATTGGTAGCCACCGAAGGATTTGCACAAAACTATCCATCATCTCGTTCCTTCGTTGCGCGAGGTATTCCTCGAGAAACATTTTTAAGGGATCTCATGTCCTGTCATCTTTCTTTTCTTCTACCATGAGAGGTCGTTTGGGTGTGCGAGAGATTTTTTCTTCAAGAGAAACAAGCTCGAGACCCAATTTGTTGTACCCTGACCTCATTGGGGACATGCATTAAGAACGACATGGAGCAGATCGCTCTGATACCACTGATCTATAATATATTTGTAGAATGAAATGAATATAGATTATTATCAAAATATTCTTAACACAGAATAATAGATATACAGTAAAACTGGTTTCTATTCATTAAGTAAATAAGTTGAAACTGTAAAATGCAATGGAAACAAGCTTGCTAGAATAGTGGTGGCTTATCTCTGAGAAGAGATGTGATGACTGTGCTTATTTGTAAGAAGATGATTACAATGAGGCTCTGAAGGCCTTTTTACAATAAACAGGAATGTCAAAAACCCTAGACATCCAAAAAAACTAACCCTAGGAGACGAAGCGCCAAAATTCATGTGGGCCCCGTTAGGTAAGTTAGTACATCAACTTCCTGGGGTTGTAAATTTTTCATACAATATTCATTTTAGGCGCACGATATCGCGTTGGAAAGGTCTATCTGAGGACTACACATTTTGTTGCTATCTATCAAAGGTCATTTTGACTGTGGCGAGCCCTAAAAAATGTTGTTTGGGGCCTCAAAAGGTCCCCGCAAGTCAGGGACCCGAAAACTAGGGAAAAAACTGCCAAAATGAGCCAGTTGGAATAGGTGGGAGGCCACCGACATCCACCTAGATCATGGAGAGTAGGTATAATAAACTATACAATAATCTGGTAAAGGTATTGGACTCACAAAATTTCAAATGAAAGAAGACAAACATAAAATATATTTTCTTGATGACTAATAGAAGTTCCTATATGTATTTACCATTTCTTCTTTTCAATGAGATACCATAGTCATTATTTTGGAGCAATGACATCATATGGGTAGGAGTTTTAAATCTTCTAATTTCCCTCACTGTCATTTGAGGAAACAAATATGTACATGATAATGTGCCTCAAGTTCCCTCATAATTGTATGATGATAGAATATATTTATGGCATAACGAGTGCACTTCCCTCAACACTACATAAGGGAAGAGTAGTGACATTCCACTTCCCCTAACATTGTTGCAACGACCCCAACATTACACACTAATGGAATATTGGTGCAATATGGAATACACATTATATATTGCAAAATGTAATCAAAGAAGTAGAACTGTAAATTGGAACGGAAAGTACATTCACGTTCCTAATTTACTTTGTATAAAAAAAATAACCTAAATATCAAATTACTCCCGTCTACAACTATTAGACGCTTGGGCTGACCTAGGTTCTGATCTCAAAGGTTTCCAACAAAACCCTCAAACTATCGTCCCTCCTGGTAAACCATAAGGAAATGTTGCGCACATAGTGCACAATGTAGTCTCACCTGAGATAACTTTTTGGGGGACTGTAATACTCAGGTGTTTGCAGTCAAGGAAGGGATTGGGACTATATTTTGTTCCTTTTCCTCATGCATCAATGTTATTATCCATTCATCTAAATGTAACATTCATTCATTAATAAAACCATGTGTTAGCGTCAGAAGTCACTCCTAGATTGCTTGCAGGAGCAGAGCCCGACGCCCATCAGTTTTTATGTCATGATTTGTTTAATGGGGTGATCAAATGGATAAAGATTCAAGAAGATAAAACTTTAACTCAGGAGACCGGGCCTAGTATGTAAGAAACAAAGGAGGTCTTGATCTAACTTCAGTCAGCGGGTTGATTAAAAGGTGAACATGTGGAATACTTGATAAGAAGAGTGAACAAACTACTTTGGGCAACAGGCTTTCAACAGTTTGCAGAAGAAGGACTCCGAAAGCAAGATCCTCTTGGTTCAGGGTCTTAAGAAACTGAAAGGGGGACTCGACTGGATTCTCCAATTCCAAGTCATTCAGCGTTAGGAAAATCACAAGGACTGATTAGAGACAATGCAACTGTTACAGTGATCAAATTCTACATCATCTTATAACAGTTACAACTCGACTGGATTCTCCAATTCCAAGCTGCTCTAACACAGTTTAACAAAGATGTGAAAGAAACTGACATTCATAAGGAAAGAAGTCTCAAGAGTCCATACATAACCAGAAATAACAATGCTTCATTAAAGCTTTACAATCGGGAGCCTCGCTCAACCATCGATACCTTACAAAATACAAAGACTGAGTTTATATACTCAGAAAATTCACCTAACAGCGGTGTGCTTAGTCACCCAAGGCTTGGTGTCCTTTCAGCCAAATTTAGACAGATATCCTTCGTCAAACGCCATCTTAACTACGCATGGCTCCTGTAAGGGGAGTAGCTGAGCCATTAAGAGCCAAGTTAGCGTGTGCAGACCTCCTCCGGCTAGTTGAGAACTCGATATGGATTTTCTGGAAAAATGGGTACATAGGACCCTCTCGAGCAGACAGCTTGCCAGACCCTCCATACCTCACACTTAAAGAATGAGGAGAGGTTTCAACCACCCCTTCTTGCCTTCATTTACTCCAAGCTAAGACCAAGATCGAGGTCGGGTCTGATGGCAACTGGAGGTCGTGACGGGCCTCTCTGTGACTTAAACCCGACGCCTTTGGCCCCTTTTGCACAGATCTTTTCTTTCCCAAGTGACCACAGGCTGTGACCCTGTTCTTATTCCAAAGGCACTTTCGCCATTCGCGAATGGGAAGGAGCTAATCCTTGTTTCTTGAAATCGCGATGAGCAAAACGTCGAGACGACTTAATCTGATGCCACGTGTCCCTCTAGATCTGACGGTTCTGAACTCTCCCGATGATGCCGTGGGCCCAAGTCCTGGACGCTCTCATCACTTCGCGCATCGTGGATATGAGGGAGCTTCTCCTTGATATTGTGGGCCCACCTTTGGTCACTTTCGACGCTTCGGGGTTCGGGGTTTTGAGATGTACAACGACATAAAACCTTCACCCTTTGAACTCGCGACTGCCGAAAAGCCGACGCGACTAGGTCTCGCGCCACGCATCCTTTAGATGGACGGCTGCTACTCTTCCCTGCATACAATATGGGTGCGATCTATTTGCGCTAATTTCGGCGCAACTCTGCTACCCGCGATTTCCCGCCAGCCGCCGATCTGCTCCTATGGATGAATCTGGACCGTCGTCAATATAATTTCGCTCGCTTACTGGCTTGGAAGCTTTAAACGAGATTTTTCCATGTTGCGCTCAGGCGCTTCTCCTGCGACTTGCAGAATTGAATACTCTTGTGCCCCGGACAAGAAATGTTACTAACATTAGGCTCCATGGGGGATAGAGTCGTCCCTGTGATGCTCTAAGGACTCATTTTGCAGTTTCAGTGCCTTGCTGTTGGGCTATGGAGTCAGGCTCAAAACATCCCGCTGCTRAAAATACARGCCRAAAAATAAAAGCAACAAAATAAAGATACATGCTCAAAGGAGCTTATTTATATACAATCCTAAACTAATAAAACACTTTACATGGGGCTAGGTGAAAGCAGACTTCCACCATAGCCAATCAAGTAACTTCCTGAAGGGAAGCTCCTTCTTTCTGTCGGTGATCACCAACATATGGTGTAACCGTGACAGCAGGACGACTACACTCTTCAACTTCTCCTTACTGGCTGAAGTTGATATGGAATAGGGTGTCTCCAAGGCATAAAGGACATGCCACTCCATGTACTCGCTGACAATATCATAGAATGAGTGGCAAATTTCAGAAAATTGGCGACAGGCAGCCTCCTCTGCTACACAGTTGTTCTCATGTGGCTGAATATCTCTGACAAGCACAGGTGAGTGGACAACTGTCGTAGGCTCACTAATCTCGGGTGGTGGTT
>ML851025.1:0-14298 GCA_009831015.1 Picea engelmannii
TATATATATATGTATACAATCAAAAGGGAAAACCCTCCACTAGGCTTGGTTTACATTTGAATAAATAGACTTCGACGATTCAACTAACTAGCCCGGTTGCTATAAGATTACAAATTTTTACAAAGAAAGGGGAAAAGGGTGTTAAATGACACTTTCAGGAACGTGGAACAAGAACCCGCTAACTATGCATCACCTATGCGGTAGTCTTGTCTCAGTTTGTCTTTCACAGTTTTTGGTGACTTATGATCCATTTTCACTGCCATCCATTGTGTGTCATGCAATTCCACGATTGTGTCTTGTGCGTATTGAAGTTGTCTCTGCATCCAGACGATGCTTCCCCTGGGACTTGGTGGTGGTGATATCCCTTGGGTTTTCTCAGCCAATTGATGTCACAGTTCCCTATTCTCTTGGTAGAGCTCAGCTATTGCAATTTGAGCCTGCTCTAGTTGTTGGGCAGAATTTTCGATGGAAAATCCCAACGATTTTGATCTCCCCTCTCCTCTCTTATATCCTTTGTTGACTGTCTCAACCAACTGCGAGCGATCGGTGGGCATTACAGATTCCTCACAGGCTGGACGTACCTTCGGTTTGGCCTTGGGGCGGTCCCCCTCTCCTTCCCAAATTTTCTTCTTAGGCCTTCCTCTTCTCCATGGTTTTGGTCCTAGAGAAGGCGCAACCTCTAGCATTTTTCTCCCGGACGTATCTGTGACCACCCTAAGATCATCCTTGGATGATGATGCTACCTCCAGGCCAATAGTTGTACCTATCGAAACCCACAGAAATGAATCCCAGGTGCACTGAGGGTGATATCTCGCACTCTGGTAGCCTCGTAGACCTCGTCTCATGCTTGAAAGAGATCCCATAACTGCAACAATGTAAGAGACTCAAAGTGTACATAGACAACACAGAGTCACTCAACTATACATCGCTAAGATAAATTTACCAAACCAAATTTTTGGAAAGTATGAGCTCGACATATGAGAAGGATTTCTCGCAAAGCTCCTAGAATTTATAGGGAAATCAAAGAGTGATGCTAGGCTGGCCAACATAATATCCATGCCTCGCGACATGATGTTTGAAAATTTGGCATGCCTAAGCTCATCAATAGATTCTATCCAAAACATGAAAGCATCATTGATCGGGGTTGCAGGAAAATGTGCGGCACGATCCTTTCGATCCTTTTGAACTTACGAACCTTCGTTATTGATGAATGATGTTTGGTACGCCTGATAGTACGGGTTCTGGAATTTTTAACGACTTTCTCTGTATAATATCCGAACCCTCGGGAGCACACACGTGCATAATTTGTCATCGGTGCCCTTTCTTGATGATTCCAAAGGTCAAGTAAGTACTGTGATAATTCATACATGCATGTCTATTATACTTGATTTAGCCACACTACAACATGTTGAGGTTCTCATTAAAACCAAAGAAGGGCGATGGCTTCGCAGATCGCTCAAAGAATGCATTCGGGATCACGTAAGTATTAAAAATGACTAAGACTAGCAAGTTGCACAGGTACGTGTTGATATTTTGATTTATTTATGTCATATCATAGGTTAATTAACTACTAAACTACTTTTGTTTTGACTACAAGGAGAAACTTCCCGATCACCGACTAAAGTCTGCCCAATGACTCCGCTGAAGAACTGAAAGAGACACCAACACTGAATCACCGAAGTGATGAGAGATGTTGGCTTGGCATCCCCAACAACTTCTCTGACATGAGTGGCACAGTCAAGTTGTATGTTGAATGAGGCTCACTATGGACCGAAGAACTTGCAAAGGTGGCCGATGAAAAACCAAGGGAAGCGCAACAATTTGCTGAACATTCGATCAGGGCCCGAGCGACGCCACAACGGCTGAACTCCAGTTTGGTCAAGTACCGAGTGCATGCAACAAATGTTAGAAGAATATATGCGGCTCCGATAAATCAACATAGATCTCCATGAACCGAAACCTGTGAAGAACTTCTTGTTAGTTGGTCTGAATACAATAAGAACCATCCTTTTCAAGAAGATATCTTGAGTTGACTGTTCAGGAAGTTGTTGAAAGAAGATGCCACCTGGTGATTTTTTGTTGCTTGAACCACACTTAGCCGTTAACTTCAGATAGAACTTTAGGTTATAAATAAAGGCCTCGACCAATTAAACAGAGGTCGATGGTTTGTTGCAAGAACTCTTTTATTTTTAGTTGTTAAGAATTATTTTGGAGATTCTATGAATGAAGAAGTCCTTTTGGACCAAAGACGAAGTTGTTTTCATCATATGCATGTGTAATTGAGCCTGGAGAAGAACTATTTCCTATTCATTTCATGATCAGATGTAACAAGTAAGAGATAGCGAATATATTGTCAAGTTATCTGGTGAAATTGTTTTGCTGTTATCTTCTCTAATGATGGAAATGATGAATTGTTGTGTGGATGTATGATGAAGGATTATGGTAGATGAATTATTTTTCTTGCTATTGATCTTATCATATAACTATTTTCTTCTAATTAGTATTCTCAAATAGTAATTGGATTCTCACGTGGTTAATGTATTATTACTAGGCCTGTGGTATAGGATTATCGTTTGCATGTTTGAGAATCGGGTTATCCCAAGCTCAGCCTCTTCTGCAGTAGTTAAATTTGCTCTCATCTTGTTTTCTTGGATAGTTTAGGTTAAAATATTAGCTAGCGATTAAGTGCTCACACGGTTAAAGTATTATTATTAGGCCTGTGGTAAGAGATCGTTGTCTGCATGCTGGAGTGATGGTTATCCTGTGCCTGACCTTTCCTAGTCTTTAGACTTCCTTATCACTGTGTGGCCAAGTTGGTTTATACCGAATTTTTCTCACATTTATCCTAACTAAAGAGAAAATACCAAAAGAGAAAATTCCGACTGAAGGAGATGCCTCCACAAGAAAACACAAATCCCATCGATTAAATTGGCCAGATCACGAGATCTGGAGAACCATTCCAATCACAAATGTTGTAGAGTCTAATTGGGCCTTGGTGGTGGGTTTGGTTCCTACTATTGAGTTAAGGGGTTTAAGACCCATCAAAAGAATTGGTGCTAGAAGGAGGGCTAGAGAATGAATGATCGAATATGTAATTTATATGATATTCCAAACAACCTATAGATTCGTAACAACACAAATGCATGGCTAGTCAGCCAACATATAGCCCACCTTTACTAAGTACTCTCGAAGCGGATAACTCGTCCCACTCTGAGGAAGGATATCTTCACCCTGAAATACCTTATGCCCTCCCTCAGAAGGAAGTGAATCAATTTAGAAGGATTACAAGAGCTTACGCCTGGAAAATCAGAGCATTTCCATTCACCCACATCCTCCCTCGAAGAAAACAACAAGGCAGACTAGTGGTCAACACTCCCAATGAAATTTTCGTACACTCCATCGAAGACTTAATAGACTTCGTGATCACCAAAATCCAGGAACCTCTTGACCTCATACCCAATATGCCAGTCGGTGACATCTCTGAACCTAGTAATCTTTCGGAAGAGGAAGAGCCTAGCTCCAACTCTAAAGATATGGAAGAGAACAATGATCATGAGAAGGAGAGAGAGGTTCCACTTCAAGGTGACCAATCTTGGTTGGTCGGGGATGTCGTGGCCATCCCTGGACGAATACACAATCTCCCTAGGCACCCAGAAAATTTGCTCCCCAAGTATGATCTTGAGACCTCAGGATTTCCCGAAGATCATATCAAGAAGTTCATACTCACGATCAAGCTTATGAACGTTCAACATGAAGATGTAGTATGCAGACTTTTCCCCTACACATTTTAGAACTTGGATTCCACTTGGTATTTTAACTTTCCAGTAGGATCCATAACAAGCTGGGCTAAGCTCCAAAAGGACTTCCTAGACAATTTTTCCAAAGAAACTACCATGGGATCCCTTATGGCCGAATTATTCACAACCACCATGACCCCAAAGGAAAGGGTCAAAGATTTCAATCAAAGATTCACGACTATCCTAAACACGTTTTAGTGCACAGAAAAACCAGCTCAAGAGTTGCAAATCGAGGTCTATGCTAATGCTCTTCCGGCCTCCATTTCCATGTTCGTTAAAAGAGTCGCTAAGCAAACCCTCACGAAGAATTTTGAACAAGCCAAGATGATAGAGTTCCAAATGAAAGGGTGTAAAGAAGGCCAGGTATTTCTAGAAAGAAAAGAAAGCTAGCCCCCTCCTAGTAGAGGACTCCTCTTGACTAGACTACCCAGGAAGCTGGCTGAACCAACTCTCGATAAGGGTAATGGGGATATAGAAGACCTGCAATGCATGGTCAAGAAACTATCAAATGAGATTATAGATATGAAAGGAACTGCGGGTGAGGGAAACCAAGGCTAGAGACCCTATAAGCCTTTCTTTAAAAGAAACCACCCTTTCAAAGCAATTGAACCTCCCCCAGCCAACCTAAACATTGACTTAGGGAATGTCACATCTGATTCTTTCTGTACTTACCACCAAGAGAACCACTCAAAAAGGGAATGCCCTCAGTGGGTCAATGCCATGAATTTAATGGACAATCATTTTCTTGGTGAAGTCTCTCTGATCGAACCACTCAACAGTTCGGCCTTTAACATTTCCAATCAGGAAGAGGCTAACCCACCACAAGAAACAACCATGCTGATATGGGATCCCAACATGATCACATCTTCGAACGATCTATTTAAACCTCAGGCACCACCCACAAATATATCGGTGGTACAAACACGTACTAAGGGTCAACCCGACCCAAAAGATACCAATACCACCCGTTTCTCACAAAGTAAATTAACTCCCAATCACCCAAGAATGCATGTCACTCCCAGTAAACAACCTCTAAGCATCCATACGTGGGAATCTCCTAAGCTAGATTATAACGTAGTCGAAGATTTGAAGAAGCTGAAAGATAATATATCAGTTATGGACGTATGTAGAATCGCTCAACAGAAGGAATTTTGTTGTAGGATCTAAGTTAAGTAGAAAATCCGGCCACTAATGACGGTTGAGAGAAGAATATACCCCCCATATATTTGGCAATAAAACCAATGATAAACACCTACTCAGAAGGCAGGAAGGAGAGACCTTTTGTGCCTCCTTTCCTTTTAACATTCGAAATCTTCAATAGGAATCTTCACAATTGTCTGGTAGATTCCTGAGCGTCTTCTAATGTCATGCCCTTGGATGTTTGTAATAAACTAGGTGTTGTCCCTCTCAAAAGTGATAAGCATGTTATACAACTAGATAGAACCTAGGTCAAGTTTATGGGGGAACTCAAAGATGTGATGATGAGGATAGTGACACACCCTAGTTTCATGCAGGTGATTGATATCATTGTAGTAGATATCCCTGAGGCATATGGGCTATTATTGAGCCGAGATTTGTCTGAAAAGATGAATGGATACTTTAGTAATGACTGGGCACACCTTTGTCCACCACTAAAAGAATACAAGAACATGATCTGAATTGATAGGGAGAGGTATCTGAAGCATACGATCACCGATCTGGAAGCCCGTAATGAACCAACCTCCATGGATTTTTCCATATTGGGTAATTATTCTTGGGACTCCTACTTCGGGAACTTCCCTCCCCTCATATCCAATGTTCCTCTTACCCAAAACTCTGATCTTCCTTTCCAGGAAAAATCGTCGATGTTGATAGAAGATTCTCTCTTTTTTCAAAACCCCATGCCAACTCGGGCAGAAGGAAAGGGTGGACAACATATCGTCAACAATGGTGAAGGAAGGAATGATTGTCATTCGTGTATTTGGACCCTCTATTTTGATGGATCCAAGTCACAAGAAGGATCAGGGGCGGGGTGCATTCTAATCGACCCAAGGGGTAGGCATCGTTCCTTGTCTTGTAGGCTAGAATTCGAGTGCACCAACAACACTGGCGAGTATGAATCCCTGGTGCAAGGGTTAAAGAAAGCCACAGATCTTAATGTAAAAGAATTAAATATTTATGGAGACTCAAAAATCATAATTAGACAAGTAAGAAACATGATACATTCCAATTCACCCCACCTTAAGAATTACCAGCAGAAGGTGCATAGGTTAATAGAACGCTTTGAAGTTTTCAACATTACCGCAATACCTAGGGAAAAGAATACCCTTTCTGATTCCATAGCCACAACCACTTCTAGGGTATCTCCTTTAGAAGATTATGAAGCCTCCTGATTCACTGTAGAACTGCGCTACAAGCCATCGGTACCTAATAACATTTCTAATTGGAAAGTCTTCGAAGGAGATGAACAAATCATAAGTATTTTGACCAATCGAGACAATTTCAAAGATATCGCTATTGATGATGAAGAGTTCCAAGATAACTCAATGGGAAGGGGTCCCATGGAAGACCGACATACGAATAGATCAAAGGCCCATACAATCCTAAAAGGGGTAGCTAATCTAGAATATCTATTTGATATAAAGGAATGATTCAAAGGTCCTAAAAGTACAAAGACTGGTAGCTCTTGTCCCCTCCATAACACTGTGAATATTGGGACCTCAGAGAACCCAAGGAATGTAAACCCCAGAAAAAAGATAAGAAATAAGCAAGGTGATGAGGAGGAAGGAATGGGCAGCGCCGAATCATGGATCCAACTTCTGTGCTTTGACAGATCTAAATCACGGGAAAGATCTAGGGTAGGATGTATCCTTATTAATCCAAAAGATAAACGTCATTTTTATTCCTGTAGGCTTGAATTTGAATGTACGAATACCACCGCCAAGCATGAATCTCTAGTACAAAGGTTAAAGAAATCCATAGCCCTAAACGTCAAATAATTGAAGGTCTTCAGAGACCCAGAGATTATTATTAAGCAGGTAAAATTTGTTGTACATCGTAGCCCCTCACATTCAAATAATTATCAATGCAAGGTGAACCGGTCGGTGGATCATTTTGAAGCCTTTAACGTCACTACTATCCCCAGAGAGAAGAATATCTTTGTTGACTCCCTGGCCACAGTTGTTTCACGGCTATCACCTCCAGATGATTCTGAACCTAAAGCTCTGCTAGTCAGTGGCCAATTCCTCAAACAACATTTTAAATAAAATAGATAAATAAATTTTGAGTTTCATTTTTGTTTTGTATGTGTGTTTCATAAGCTTTGTTGTAGATACTCTGATTATGGTTTCACTTGATTTTCTTTCCTGCAACTTTTTTTCCCTATGATTTTAAAGGGTTGTGCTCGGCAAGACATTGGTTGATCTCGAGTCATGCAATATAGTGATCTTTGTTCCAAACCCATGGCTCACACTCAATAACGGAACCATCAACGAACCCGCAGTTTCTTTGAGGAGTTCTATAATCTAACTTGCGTAACTGAACGACTTTCGAAAGTGTCCGAAGTGTCTTCTTAGTGGTTGGGAAAACCTTAAGGGGAAGAAAGAAAGGTCGGAAAGGACTACATGAACCCGAAGGTGGAACTGGTAAAGGATTCACCTTAACCACCTCACTTTGCAATTTAAACATACATCATCCTCTTTCACTCGCTCCAGGAATCTCATCGAATAAAGGTTGATATAAATAGAATGAACAGTCCAGATATCTTCGTCGGGGCTATGGATGCTCGTTGGTAGCAGAGCAATGTCTTTGATGTCGAGGTGACTCCACTGGGGCTATAGATGGTCGTTGGTAGCATAGCAACACCATAGAAAGTGATTAAAGGTAATTAAAGGCTTAACGCCAGTGAATACTTTACCAGATGTTCTGTCAAAAGAAAACAGGGCATGAGTTAGGGTATGGGAAATAAGGGAGGAATTGAGGTTAAGAAACCCCACAGGCAGACACAGAAGCATTAACCGAAGAATTTCAAATACACAGGTAAAAAGGGAGATCTGATTTAAGACTAGTTAAGTTCCCCTTCATCTTCTATATTTGCCAAGCTATGGAGGAGGAACAAAGATCCTGCTTTCACCCAGTGACAACATAACGTCAACAATGGTGAAGGAAGGAATGATTGTCATTCGTGTATTTGGACCCTCTATTTTGATGGATCCAAGTCACAAGAAGGATCAGGGGCGTGGTGCATTCTAATCGACCCAAGGGGTAGGCATCATTCCTTGTCTTGTAGGCTAGAATTTGAGTGCACCAACAACACTGGCGAGTATGAATCCCTGGTGCAAGGGTTAAAGAAAGCCACAGATCTTAATGTCAAAGAATTAAATATTTATGGAGACTCAGAAATCATAATTAGACAAGTAAGAAACATGATACATTCCAATTCACCCCACCTTAAGAATTACCAGCAGAAGGTGCATAGGTTAATAGAATGCTTTGAAGTTTTCAACATTACCGCAATCCCTAGGGAAAAGAATACCCTTTCTGATTCCATAGCCACAACCGCTTCTAGGGTATCTCCTTTAGAAGATTATGAAGCCTCCTGATTCACTGTAGAAATGCTCTACAAGCCATCGGTACCTAATAACATTTCTAATTGGAAAGTCTTCGAAGGAGATGAACAGATCATAAGTTTTTTGACCAATCGAGACAATTTCAAAAATATCGCTATTGATGATGAAGAGTTCCAAGATAACTCAATAGGAAGGGGTCCCATGGAAGACCGACATATGAATAGATCAAAGGCCCATACAATCCTGAAAGGGGTAGCTAATCTAGAAGATCTATTTGATATAAAGGAATGATTCGAAGGTCCTAAAAGCACAAAGACTGGTAGCTCTTGTCCCCTCCATAACACTGTGAATCTTGGGACCTCAGAGAACCCAAGGAATGTAAACCCCAGAAAAAAGATAAGAAATAAGCAAGGTGATGATGAGGAAGGAATGGTCAGCGCCGGATCATGGATCCAACTTCTGTGCTTTGACATATCTAAATCACGGGAAAGATCTGGGGTAGGATGTATCCTTATTAATCCAAAAGATAAACGTCGTTTTTTATCCTGTAGGCTTGAATTTGAATGTACGAATACCACCGCCAAGCATGAATCTCTAGTACAAAGGTTAAATAAATACATAGCCCTAAACGTCAAAGAATTGAAGGTCTTCGGAGACCCAGAGATTATTATTAAGCAGGTAAAATTTGTTGTACATCGTAGCCCCTCACATTCAAATAATTATCAATGCAAGGTGAACCGGTCGGTGGATCATTTTGAAGCCTTTAACGTCACTACGATCCCCAGAGAGAAGAATATCTTTGTTGACTCCCTGGCCACGGTTGTTTCACGGCTGTCGCCTCCAGATGATTCTGAACCTAAAGCTCTGTTAGTCAGTGGCCAAGTCCTCAAACAACATTTTAAATAAAATAGATAAATAAATTTTGAGTTTCATTTTTGTTTTGTATGTGTGTTTCATAAGCTTTGTTGTAGATACTCCGATTATGGTTTCACTTGATTTTCTTTTCTGCAACTTTTTTTCCCTATGATTTTAAAGGGTTGTGCTCGGCAAGACATTGGTTGATCTTGAGTCATGCAATATAGTGATCTTTGTTCCAAACCCATGGCTCACACTCAATAACGGAACCATCAACGAACCCACAGTTTCTTTGAGGAGTTCTATAATCTAACTTGCGTAACTGAACGACTTTCGAAAGTGTCTGAAGTGTCTTCTTAGTGGTTGGGAAAACCTTAAGGGGAAGAAAGAAAGGTCAGAAAGGAATACATGAACCTGAAGGTGGAACTGGTAAATGATTCACCTTAACCACCTCACTTTGCAAGTTAAACAGACATCATCCTCTTTCACTCGCTCCAGGAATCTCATCGAATAAAGGTTGATATAAATAGAATGAACAGTCCAGATATCTCCGCCGGGGCTATGGATGCTCGCAGGTAGCAGAGCAATGTCTGTGATGTCGAGGTGACTCCACCAGGGCTATAGATGGTCGCTGGTAGCATAGCAACACCATAGCAAGTGATTAAAGGTAATTAAAGGCTTAACACCAGTGAATAATTTACCAGATGTTCTGTCAAAAGAAAACAGGGCATGAGTTAGGGTATGGGAAATAAGGGAGGAATTGAGGTTAAGAAACCCCACAGGCAGATACAGAAGCATTAACCGAAGAATTTCAAATACACAGGTAAAAAGGGAGCTCTGATTTAAGACCAGTTAAGTTCCCCTTCATCTTCTATATTTGCCGAGCTATGGAGGAGGAACAAAGATCTTGCTTTCACCCAGTGAATCACCATTTGTTGAGCACTCAACACACCCTAAAACGTCTGGGCTTATTTTCTACTTTTGGGTACCACTTGGGCCTTGCACCGCTTGTTTCTACTTCAGTGTGAAAATGCCACCCACGCTTAACTTTTATTTTTTCATGTTTTGATTATTAGAAAGTCTGTTGGGGCATGTAAGAAGCCTTGTCAAATTTAAAAGGGACTAACCTCGATTAAAAGAATCAACAATATAAAAGTTTCCCTAAACTACTTGGGATGTTTCGGCGTCAAAAAAGGAGTAAAGTGACTAAAATCGCCTGAGAAATCCAAAATAAAACAAAGTTGAGTGTCGTTTTCATCGATGTCGGCGATTTCAAGACTTTCCTCACCCTACGAATAACCCTGTGCATGGATATCACCGACGGCCGATGGAATCAGCCTCAGCGAATTTCTTAAGGAAGCAACGACCCAGGTTTCTGTCGACTCACTTATGAAGATCGACGTTGGTAGATGATTAAGGTGATGAAAATCATTTGAGAAATAAAAAACAACATTGTCGACTGTTGAACCTCAAAATAAGTTCGTTATTGGAAAAGAGGGACTAATTGTTTCCCTGACGTAATAATCACTTCAATGAATCTCGGTATCGACAGTTGTGGCCTCTATCCCTTCAAACATGATTTTTATCCACATGATTAAATATTTTCAATGACCGAAGTCGATGGCAAAGTTTTACAGAAAAAAAAAAAAAATCAATAACAAACTCATGATGTGATAACCATGATGAAAAAAGAAAAATATCTAATATTCTTTTGCACAAAAAATTTAAAGAAGAATACACGTCTCATTCACAATAATGCCTTAAAAACCTTATATATATATATATATATATATATATATATATATATATATATATATATATATATATATATATATATGTATGTATATATATATGTATGTATATATATGTATACAATCAAAAGGGAAAACCCTCCGCCAGGCTCGGTTTACATTTGAATAAATAGACTCTAACGATTTGACTAACCGGCCTGGTCACCGTAGGATTACAATTTTTTAAAAAGAAAGGGAAAAAGGCTGTTAAACCACACTTTCGGGAACGTGGAACAAGAACTCGCTAACTATGCGTCACCTATGAGGTAGTCCTGTCTCAGTTTGTCTTTCACACTTTGTGGTGACTTATGCTCCATTGTCACTACCATCCGTTGTGTGTCATGCAATTCCACGATTGTGTTTTGTGCCTCTTGAAGTTGTCTCTGTAGCCAGACGACACTTCCCCTGTGACCTGGTGAAGGCAATATCCCCTGGGTTTTCTCCGCCAATTGATGTCGCAGTTCCCTATTCTCTTGGTAGATATCGGTTATTGCAATTTGAGCCTACTCTAGTTGTTAGGCGGAATTTCCAACGGAAAAGCCTGACGATTTTTATCTCCCCTCTCCTCTCCTTTATCAACTATCTTGACCAACTGCGAGCAATCGATGGGCATTATATATTCCTCGCAATATGGATGTACCTTCAGTTCATCCTTGGGGCAGTCCCCCTCTCCTTCCTAAATTTTCTTCTTAGGCCTTCCTCTTCTCCGTTATTTTGGTCCCAGAGAAGGTGTAGCCTCTAGCATTTTTCTCTCGGACGTATCTATGACCACCCCAAGCTCATCCCTAGCCAATGACGCTACCTCTGGGCCAATAGTTGTACCTATTGAAACCCACAGAAAGGAATCCCAGGTGTGTTGAGGGTGAGATCTCACACTCTGACTGCCTCGTATACCTTGTCCCATTCTTTAAAGAGATCCCATAACTGCAACAGCGTAAGAGGCTCAAAGTGTCCACAGATGACAAGGAGTCACTCAGTTGGAAATCGCTAAGACAAATTTACCAAACCAAATTTTCAGAAAGTATGAGCTCGACATATGAGAAGGATTGCTCGCAAAGCTCCTCGAATTCATAGGGAAATCAAGGAGTGACACTGGGCTGACCAACATAATATCTGTGCCTCATGACATGATGTTTGAAAATTTGGTACACCTAAGCTAATCAATGGATGCTACCCAGAACTTGAAAGCGCCGTCGATCGGGGTTGCAGGAAAATGTGCGGCACGATCCTTTCAATCCTTTTGAACTTAAGAACCTCCGTTATTGATGAATGATGTTTGGTACACTTGATAGTACGGGTTCTGGAATTTTTAATGACTTTCTCTGTATGATATCCGACCCCTCGAGAGAACACATGCGCATATTTTTTCCTCGGCGCCCTTTATTGACGATTCCAAAGGTCAAGTAAGTATTGTGATAATTCATACATGCATGTCTATCATACTATATTTAGCCACACTACAACATGTTGAGGTGCTCATTAAAAACAATGAAGGGAGGTGTCTTCGCAGATCGCTCAAAGAATGCGTTCGTGATCACATAAGTATTAAAAACGACTAAGACTAGCAAGCTGCATAGGTACGTTTTGATCTTTTGATTTATTTATGTCAGATCATAGGTTAATTAACTACTAAACTTCTTTTGTTTTGACTATAGGGAGAAACTTCCCGATCACCGACTAAAGTCTTCCCTATGACTCCACTGAAGAATTGAAATAAATGTCAAGACTGAATCACCGAAGCGATGAGAGATGTTGGCCTAGCATCCCCGACAACTTCTCTGACATGAGTGACATAGTCAAGTCGCATGTTGAACGAGGCTCGCTATGGACTGAAGAATTCGCAAAGGTGGTCGATGCAAAGCCAGGGCAAGCACAACAATTTGTCGAACATATGATCAGGGCCCGAGTGATGCCACAACGGTTGAACTCTAGTTTGGTCAAGTACTGAGCACATGCAGCAAATGTCAGAGGAATATATGCGGCTCTGATAAATCAACATAGATCTCCATGAACTCGTACCTGTGAAGAAATTCTTTTTAGTTGGTCTGAATATAAGAAGAACCATCCTTTTCAAGAAGATATCTTGAGTTGACTGTTCAAGAAGTTGCTGAAAGAAGACACCATGTGGCGATTTTGTGTTTCTTGAACCGCACTTAGTTGTTAACTTTAGTTAGAACTTTAGGTTATAAATAAAGGCCTCGAACAATTAAACAAAGGTCGATGGTTTGTTGCAATAACTCTTTTCTTTCTAGTTGTTAAGAGTTATTTTGGAGCTACTATGAATGAAGAAGTCCTTTTGAACTAGAGATGAAGTTGTTTTCATCATATGCATGTGTAATTGAGCCTGGAGAATAATTATTTCCTATTCAGTTCATGAGAAGATATAACAAGTAAGAGATAGTGAATATATTGTCAAGTTATCTGGTGCAATTGTTTTGTTGTTCTTTTCTCTAATGTTGGAAATGATGAATCGTTGGGTGGATGTATGATGAAGGATTATGGTAGATGAATTATTTTTCTTGCTATTGATCTTATCATATAACTGTTTTCTTCTAATTAGTATTCTCAAACAGTAATTGGATGCTCACATGGTTAACGTATTATTACTAGGCCTGTGGTATAGGATTATCGTTTGCATGTTTGAGCAGCGGGTTATCCCAAGCTCAGCATCTTCTACAATAGTTAAATTTGCTCTCATCTTGTTTTCTTGGATAGTTTAGGTTAAAATCTCGGCTAGCGATCGAGTGCTCACACGGTTAAAGTATTATTACTAGGCCTGTGGTAAGACATCATTGTCTGCATGATGGAGTGAGGGTTAGCCTGAGCTCGACCTTTCCCAGTCTTTAGAATTCCTTATCCCTATGTGGCCAAGTTTTTTTATACCGCCTTTTTCTCACATTTATCATAACTAAAGAGAAAATACCAAAAGAGAAAATCCTGACTGAAGGAGATGCCTCCACAAGAAAACACAAATCCCATCGATTAAATTGGCTAGATCACGAGACTTGGAGAACCATTCCAATCACAAACGCTGTAGATTCTAATTGGGCCTCGGTGGCAGGTTTGGTTCCTACTGTTGAGTTAAGGGGTTTAAGACCCATCAACAGGACCCAGAGGAAATTTTTTACAAGTCCTAAAGTTGAGAGTCAAGATGTTGTTGCATGAGAAGAACATATTGAAGATACAGTAGATCAAGAAGATTTGAAAAGGTTAATGTTCAAAAATTTGGACAGCGACAACGACACAAAAGTTGGACATACGTGCAGTGGAAGAGTATTTCAAGGCGTTCACCTTGAGAACCTCTTTAAT
>ML851025.1:23752-45840 GCA_009831015.1 Picea engelmannii
CCGAACTATGGGTTTTAATGTTTGTAACAACCCCGCGTGTAATGACATGGCAAGGTCATATGGTGGTGCGGTAGAACCTCGGGCCGGGGCTAAGCCCTGGCCCGACCCCCCTTTTCAAAGGTTTCAATACACGCCAATAAATACAATATAACTCATATCCTTTACAAAGAATGAATGGCGGCAACTTGGTTAGCAAACTTGTGTTAAGGCTTTACAAAACGGGAGGTCGCTGGTTCAAATCTCACAGCCGCCGATCTTTTAAACCAAATAGCCAAAAATGAGGGGACACGTGGCGCCCTCCGATTGGGCCACGTGTCCTCATATTATTTGCCCATAAACGGACACGTGTCAACCTTGTATTCGCTGACAACCAACCAATAAAAATGTGCCACGTCACCTTGCCACTTGTCAACCGCTGATTAGCCCACGTCATCGTACGGTCGCCACGTCACCATGGTGCCACGTGTCACCCATCCAGTGGTCACACGTGTCACCTCAAGATTGGTTAAACCGTATACCAAAAAGCCCATAACTGCATGCCACGTGTCAGCACCTGGACCGCCACGTGTCCTGTACGGACATGCCACGTGTGATGTACGACCTGCCACGTGTCCTGCATTGACTGTACGGACAGGTACAGTCAGCATCAAAAATTTTCCCTGTTTGGCTCGGCGAACAGACCTCGATAACTTCTCCATACGGACTCCGTTTGCGAAAGTAAATATACCGCCGGAATCAGGAGAACGAGACGGACGCAACGGCACCATTTTCGTCTCATTCCGAGCACTTTGAAAATTGACCAAATTTTAGACCCCTGGTCCAGATTCTGATCACTACAGGTCGAAGAAATGAATAAAGACAAGGGAAAAGACAAAAGAGAAGACATCCGGTGTGTCAGATGCAGATCAGAAGGTCATGACAAGGAAAAATTCCCTTTATTCAATGAATACTTGGCTTCTGGAGCTCCGATCCCCTTGACGCAAGTCACCTTAACTTGGTGCAAAGTATGTCAGAATCGACATCGCCCTTGTGAGTGCTATTACATGCAAAAATACGTTCAAACACTCACAAATGTGTATTGCACATTCTGTAAATCATTAGGGCATGGAGATAGATATTGCAGAGCTTATGATCTCATGCATGAAAGATCAAGAGACATATACAATATCCAAGGAAAAGTACATCAAGAAGGAAACAATGCTCAGTATAACTCCCCAGGAAGAGGAAACTTCCATCCTCGTGGTGGATACAGAGGAAGAGGACGAGGAGAAGGAATGGGCCAAAGCAATGGAAAAATAATCTGTTATAACTGTGCATAGCCAGGACATCTAGCAAAGCACTATCAGAACCCTTGTACCACTTGCAGTTATTCCAACTCCTTTGAGCATGTCATTGAGGACTGCCCTGTGCTGCTATCCAAGTTTCAGGAAAGACAATGACCCCAACAAAACCCACAAGTGAAATTGATCTATGATGAACCTCGCGGAGCAGACCCTAAAGTCATTTTTATTACTCGAGGAGGCGCTGCTACAGGACAGGATAGAATGACCCAAGGAAATATCACAGAAGATTCAGGCATCAGGAAAGCTGCAGAGAAGACCCAAAATTTTGATGCAAAGAAAGAAAGACAAATCTTTGAGGAATCAAGGTAAGAGTTCAAAGCAAATCAAGGTTCTTCCTCCAAAACACTACCAGAAATCAAAGAATAGGGGATGCCTTAGGCATCTGATCAGTCGACTTCGCCAAAAGGAGGAAAATAGGTTAGTAAGCTCATTGAATTTGTATACACTTGCATTAAGTTAAGTCAGGATGAGAACGTTGTGCAAGAACTACAGAACTTAATCAGGCAGTATGAGCTAGGGAAGATAGACCCCTTACTAAATAGGGTAGTACACAAAATTGGTAAGAATATAAGGACAAATAAAGAATTACATTTGAATGCTCAAATAGGAGAGTATGATATAGACTATGTGGTCCTCAAATTAGGGTTGGAGGTCAATGTCATGATGAAGAAAACTTGGGAACTAATGGGAAAACTGAGGTTGATCTATTCCCCTATCAGACTTAGGATGGCTAATCAACAAGATGTCAACCCATTTGGATGACTGGAGCATGTCCCTATGGACATCGACGGAGTTAGAACCTTTCCAAATTTTGAGGTAATTGAAATTGTTGATGATAGTTTCCCTTACCCTTCATTACTAAGAATTGATTGGGCCTTCAACAATTCCACTATTGTTGATTTGAAGAAAAGACGTATGAAATTTGAAAGAGATGGCCTTAGGTTCGTTGCACCCTTAGATCCAGATGAAGGTCTGTGATACACAGAGCCCATCAGAGAAGAAGATCATGCATACGAATTGGAAAACATCTACAAACTAACAACCAAACAACAAGATTACATCAACCCTACAGTCGATGGGAATCTAAGCTAGTGAAGTGACAACGCGTGCTCATCAGATTTAGAAGAAGCACTGGAGACTAGAATATGTGCTAGATTAACTAGAGATGTTTGTTGGATCGGCACAACAGTGAGTAACTTACCCACATTTGATGGTCTGAACCCTTTAGAAGCCTTCCTATCAGTATTTGAAACAAGTGTACCAATACAACAAATATTGTTGGCAATGGACGAGGCACTGAAAGCCACACCAACAAGATGGTGGGCGACACATAAAAGCAATATCACATACTGGACCCAATGGCGAACCTTGATGACAGTGCAGTTCTTGGAACAAGAAATAAGTTGTGAAGTAATATATATTGGTCGAAGTTGTCCAAAGGACCATGTGTGAAGCTATGAAGAGGCCTGAAGTGACATTCCTCGAGAACAATGGGTGCACAGATTCATTAACACACTGGACATGACCCCTATCAAATGTTACCTTCAAGCGGAGCTGTGCCTCGTCACTACAGATTGGGAAGGTATGATTCAGAACTTTGTAATCACCATTTTATTTGAAAGTGAATATCCTTCAGTAGACCAAGAATTACAGATTGTGAGAAAGAAGTTATTCAAGGAATCATCTATCCTCCCTATGGAACAAGAAGAGGATGAATGGACTGCACCTCTCTAGAAATTGTAGAGTTTCTACAACATCAATGTCGATGACGATGATGATCCTGGGAAGGTAAACATTACTGAAACAAAAGGCCAAAGAAATGTGGAAGGACCAAAATTTGAGCTACCATTTATTGTTCATCCAATCAATATTAAAAAATTCAACATTGGGACAGAGGAGACACCGAAGCTTGCCAATGTTGGAGATTATTGGGATGTTGCTACCATTGACAAGATTATAGATTTACTGCATGAGTATCAGGACTTGTTTCCAACCAATTTCACTGATATGAAGGGTATCAATGGTCCTATGGGAGAAATGAGGATCCCTTTGAAACTAGATGCGAAGCCAGTCAAGAAAAGACCCTATAGATTGAACCCGAAATATATGGAAAAAGTGAAGATTGAGCTCGAAAGAAAATTGGAAGCAGGGGTTATCGAACCTGTCAAAGGGTCAGAGTGGATTATCCCTATGGTCATGAAGGATGAGAAGACAGGAGAAATCAGGACATGTGTGGACCTCATAAAGTTGAATGATGCATGTCTGCATGACCCTTTCCCTACACCATTCATTGATGAAGTATTAGACAACGTGGGAGGCCAGGAGGTATATTCTTTTACAGATGGATTTTTAGGATACCATCAGATCCAAATTTCTAAGGAGGACCTCCAGAAGACCATGTTTTCCACAAAATGGGGATCCTACCAATATATAGTAATTCCATTTGGACTAAAGAATGTCCCAACCATCTTTTTCAGGGTGGTGGTCGAAGCATTCAAAGAATTTTTGCATAAATTTTTAGAAGCATATTTTGATGACTGGACTATGTTTAGTTTGTTGAAAAATCATATTGAATGTCTAAGGATAATGTTGGATAAATGCAGGAAGTGTCAAATTTCTTTGAATCTGAAGAAGTGCATCTTCTTCTCACCATTTGGAGTGTTATTAGGAAATATTGTATGCAAGCAGGGATTGTTGGTTGATCCATCTAAAATTGAAATCATAGTTGATTTTCCACCTCCTAATTTAGTCAAACAACTGCGCACTGCATTAGGACATACTAGCTATTACAAGAAATTCATTAAAGGCTATGCCCAAATCACAACACCGATGGAGAATCTGTTGAAGAAGGATTGTCAGTTTGGATGGATAGACGCAAGCAGAGCTTCAACACACTGAAATAGAAGATGGTCACTGCACCCATTCTGGTTTTTCCAGATTGGAGCAAAGTGTTTCACATACACGTCGATGTGTCTTCTATTGCACTAGGAGAAGTACTAGCACAACCAGGAGAAGGGGAGATCGACCATCCGTTAGCTTTTGCTAGTAGGAAGCTATCTACAGCTGAAATTAATTACACCACTATAAAAAGAGAAGGACTAGCCATGGCGTATGCGTTGAAAATTTTATGCCACTACTTGTTGGGAGGGCACTTTAAAATGTTTACAAATCACTCCGCGCTGAAGTAACTAGTCAACAAGATAGTGTTGGGGGGGGTAATATGCAGATGGCTTCTGTTTTTTCAAGAATATGATTTTGAAATCATAGTTAAGCCAGGAAGAATGAACAAGGGTCCTGACCACTTGTCAAGGTTGGAACATGGCAAAGAACCCACAAGTTTGGAGGATACACTGTCGGATGCACAGTTGCTCACCATTAGAAATATTGATGACCACTTCACAGACATAGTCCAGTTACTGTCAATAGAAATGGCACCTAGGGAGTATACAATTCCCCAGAAGAAACAACTAGTGGTGCGCACTGCAGACTTTTCACTTATAGCTGGTCAGCTATACAAAATGGGACCTGATGAGATACTAAGAAGATGTTTTATGGAGACAGAGTGACCATTGATCCTTGCAGAAGCTCATGAAGGCATCACAGGAGGACACTACGGAGAGAGAGAAACTACGCAGAAGGTCCTGAGAGCTAGCCTTTGGTGGCCCACCTTACATAGAGATGCTAAAGATTATTTCAGAGCCTTCAATGTATGCCAGAGAATTGGGAAACCGTCCAAAAGAGATAAAATTCCATTAGCACCTCAGATGACCCTACAAGCATTTGAAAAGTGGGTCATTGACTTCGTGGGGCCTATAAACCCACCAGGAAAGCGCACATGAGCAAGGTCGAAGAAAGAGAAGTTAAACACTGTAGTGCAACTACAGCTGGGCATTTTATATTTGATGACATAATAACTAGGTTTGGATGCCCTGAGATCATTATGAGTGATCAAGGTACACACTTCATAAATAAGACAGTTGAAGCCATGACTGAAGAATTTGCAGTTCACCATCAGAAGAGTACACCTTACCATACACAAGCAAATGGAACAGTTGAAGCATTCAACATGATATTGGAGACAACATTAACATATATTTTCATTGTGAATATGGATGATTGGGACTTAAGAGTACCTACAGTACTATGGGTCTATCGAACCACTTGCAAGAAATTAACAATGCTGACGCCTTTCAAGTTGGTTTATGGTCTCGAAGTTGTTGTCCTGATGGAATACTTGATACCAAGCTTAAGAATTGTTGCTTTTACAAGTATGGGTGACACTGGTGTTTTTCAGGAAAGGCTCTCATAGTTGGTTGAACTGGAAGAAGACAGATTCATTGCAGGATTCCACCAACAAGTTTAGAAGGAATGAGAGAAGGCATATCATGACAGACACGTCAAGAATAAGGCACTCAAGCAAGGTGATTTAGTACTGGCGTAAGACAGTAAGTTTATAAGTCACCCAGGGAAGTTCAGAATGCATTTTCTTAGACCATATGAGATCACCTATGTTATAGAAGGAGGAGCTGCGCAACTGAAAACATTGAAGGGAGAATGGAAGGAAGGATTGGTAAATGGGAGTTGGCTGAAGTTGTACTATGACAACCAGCTACCTTGCAGCTCTCAGTAAAAGCATGAGAAAAAGGGTCTAGGTAGCAGGTGTAGTTGAAACTAGGTACTAGACATGAAAAAGACAATCTGCACAAGGAGGGAGAGGAGGAAAGAAGAAGAAAGTAAGGGTTGCCCTCCGCAGTCCAAAGTTGAAGCAAAACAGAAGGATCAGATCTAAAGTGCCTCAGGACGAGTCACAGGTGAGTGGTGGGGGCCTATTGGCCCTTGGTTATGAAAGAAAATGAAGATCAAGGAATAAAGGAATAATTCGAACATCGCGGGAGACACAATGACTATCACTGGGTCGAAGTAAGCAAAAGAGCAGAAAAGATGGAGCGAAGCGAGGAAATGCAAACTGTTGGATGAGGAGATCAAGGATGATAGATTAGCAAGGAATATGGATCATGGACAAATCAGAAAGTGAAAAAATCCACCATGGATTCTTTGGAGCACCGTGCGAGAAGGAAGGAAAGACAGGCTGGCGAAGCCCAGAAAAAGCGGGTCAAGTTGACCTAGGGTTTTAGACACCTAGGGTTTTGGTCTTTTAGGGTTTTGTCACCTAGGTTTCGGCCTAAGGATGTCGTTGAACTATTGTAATGTATAAATAGAGGTCTAAAGGGCCTAGGTTGGGTTGGTGTCAAGATATATTGTCATTATTGATATGAGTGATTATTGTACTGTGAGAGAGAAGTGTTGAGAGAGAGGAAGACTTCTGGTATTGTAATATCTTTTGTTGTGTGTGAAGGTCAATTCCTGTAGCTGGGTGTGCAGGAAGGGGAGATAAAGAGAGAGAAGAAAGAGAATCTTCTATCTAAGAGCACAGCCAAGAACTGTATGCTTTACCTTAATGAATCATAAGCACAGTTCTATGGACATAGCCCTAGAGAGTGGGTGAACCACGTACATCTTTTGTTATATGTGTGATTGATGCTTTGATCTCTGTCACTGTTATATTTTTACCTGCCTTATTATATTAGATCAAATCTATAGCTGTGAAGGTTAGATCTAGCTTGTTGAAAAGGTAGATGTATGATGTATTGTTGTTGTAATAGATCCACTTGATATTCCCTTGGTTGTAGACATCTCTTTCCTACAACCCCCTCATAGTTTATTTGGGTGAGACTGCATCTTCTTCGCAGGTGTTTCTGAAAGGGCAAGTAGCTAGGGCTTGTTGGTGTGCTCTTGGAGTTGAACCCTGGGTATGCCCCTGTGCCAACAAGTGGTTGCAGGACTCAAGTGTCTGTAACCTTATCTAGGACACAGATCTGTGATTATAATACTTAACAGGGCACTTAGCATCAACAATTAATCAATATTCAACCAATAACTACTACGCAGATTGAACAGAGCATTGCATCATTCACTCAAATTTGATATATTTAAGCTCTTTATCATCAACATGCAGGTTATATCTAGTAGATCAAGCACTAAGCACCTTCATATAGATCGGATCTAACATTCTTACACATTATTATCACAAATCATCAGCATATTTATCTATCTCTATCAAAACACTTAGCAAGAGAAGTTATAAACACATCACGACAAGCACAAAGTGGAACGACACAGTGTTTATGTGGTTCACCACCATCCTGGGGCTACGTCCACCAACTCTTCTTATTTATTGTCTTCAGTCAATCGATTACAAGAACAAATCTCAAAACCCTACTTCACCTAGGACAAGAGATCTATGTAGCTCGCTAGATCCTCCTTCCTCGAGTATATCTAAGCACACAACCTTCCATGGCCTCTTACAATGACTTGCACCTAGCTCTGCAAGTCTCACACAGTATGCACAGAGAACTTACAATCCTTTAATCACATAGATCTAGCACTTAGCCATTCTTCACAGTCTATATTGTTTAGACATCCATATATATATTACAAAATAGGCCTTAACATGGGTAAACCCATGGGACAACATCCCATGCCCATTACATAATATCGAAAACCCAAAAAGGACCCAAAAAAGGGGTCGAGATCTGTGATCTTTGCTTCGTCTTGCGCTCCTCCCTCGACAGGCTGTCGAAGTCCCAAAATAGGTCAGACTTGACTAGATCCCTCAAAACTTGGTCAAGGGCCAACAGTGATCATAAAATTTACTCAGACATAGATGAAACATTTTGAGAGTGTAGCAATCAAATGTTTCCCTTTTTTCAAAAATGTTTTTTTACACAAAAAAAGTGTTTAAGAGAAAACATCAGCATGGAAACTTCTTCATTTCTTTCCATGTCATACAAGACATTGTTTTATTGTTCATCCAACAAATATTTTGTTAAAAATATAATCCAAAAAAAAAACTAGCTAGAGACTAGAAACCAAAATTAGATTAATCTAACCAACTAAAAATAAAATATTTTACAGTTGTAATCTATTAAAGATCAGTGATGAAGGATTTTTACATGTATTACATCTTGAAGAAGTGCAATATGAATCCTTACCCATAAGGAAAGATAATTTTTAACAATTGAATTTATTGCAAACAAAATTGAACCTACAGTAAACAACTATGCAAAGAAAAGAGACTAGCCTAATTTATCCCACTCATATCCTACACTACAATGGATGAGAATGAACTATGTGAAATTGTAATTACAATGTATACATGCATGTAACTCCAAACCTACAGTTACTTGTTGATAAAAAATTAATAACAGAATTTGGAGTAGTATTAGACAACAAACAAGAGAAATTAAATAATGTAGACCTCTATCCATCAAGCGAGAGATGACATTGTTGTTATTTATGGTCAATATAGTTAGGCAATATCCCTCCAACCATGCTTTAATTCTATTATAAAATCTTCCATGACTATCATAGAATTGGTGGAGGGAGTTCATGAGAAAGTAACATACTTCATGAGAACCATTTATGAAACTACCTTGAAATGTACTTTGTGAGATAGTCTTAGTGCTAATATTACTTTCACAAGACAAGTCAAAATAATGAGGGCCTGAGATAACCATCAGTCTGGACCGAAGTGTCTCATTATCTTGGTAATCCTTCTTGGGCTCATACTTCAAATAACCAACAACTTGAGATAAATTAGTGGGATCTACTAATATTCATGGAATACCCTCCACCATGGTATAAGGAATATCATTATGACAATGGTGGAAACCACTAATATCATCTATCTCAACTAATTGGATACTTGTACAAGAATACTTTATATTAACTAAAAATCCACTTGAATCAAACAAATATATGGTCTTATATATGTCTGCTACAACATTTCCTTCATCCCATGTAAAAAGTTGACAACATAAAAAATTAATAAGTTCATGGGAAGAGGTCATATCCCCTCTATCTTCTACATGCATATTACCACCATCAAGTGTCACATAAGGGTTTGGTCCTACATAATTTATTTGAATAGAATCATGGGTGTGTGTCTGCTAGATCAAACCATCAAAAAGTCCAGGATACAAAGAATATTAAGAAAAATAAATAAGAAAATGAAATGCCTCTCTAGAAAGATAATCATTTTCAATAGTAGTCTCCTTGAATGGTATCTATTCATTTTCTCCATGATTGGTTTTGATTGTGAATTGATAGGCTCCACGCTAGTAATTTTTTCAGAATAAAAACCTTCTTCCTTAGAAATATTCTCTTTTTATGAGCAAGATACAAATTGTTGTACTAAAGGTGGTATGCATTGTGTGTCTATTTTTTCTCCTATAGTTAAGTGGTCAACATTTTTATTTTTCGCCTTTAAAATATGGAAATATGAAAATCTTCTAAATCATACTCATGTTTAATAGATAGGAGAAAATTAGAACAATTTCCAGAATAAGAAGGCTCAATAAATAATTCGGTAATTACAGGGAAACCTTCTTGAACATTCTTAGTTAAACTAGAAGAGGTTATTAAAGAACAACAACCATGATCAACAACAATAGACTCCATTTGATCCATTCCTGGGGTAGTTTCCATATTTTTAGGTATATGATAGATTTCTATATCTTTCTCTGTAGTTTCCTCCTCCATTTCCTTTGATGTCAAGATAAAATAGGACAATGAGAACCTGGCATAACCGTTGGTGTAACTGAAAGTGTCTCATTATCAGTAGGAAATCCTTCTTATTTGTCAATTACAAAAAAATATCAACTCAAATTTACTTCACAAGAGGTTTTTTTTGCATCACTAGGAAAGATCACGGGAATGGAATTGTGGGAGGATACATGTTCTTCTTCTAAAAAAATACTCTCTCTTTGATCTATATCCCCGATAGTGAATAAATATCCAAACATACATTTTCCAACCAAATCATTAGTATCCTCAACATCTTCAGGTGATTCTAAATTAGCATGTAAACTATAATTAAGGCATGATTGTGGTTCTTCAATCACTAGTCAATCATGTTCATTAGAAAGATAAATTAAATGTAGAAGCCATTCACTATCAGAATACATATCATCCAAATGAAATCTATAGAAAAGACACATAAACCTTAAAGAAAATTCTTCTAGAGATTCAACTTTTTCCTTCCTAAGCTCTATTGTTTCTTTACACAATTCATCATAATCATAATTTTCAAAAGCATGCAAAAATTAATTGTTCCCATGTGTGAATAAAGGCGATCGACAAAGTCTGACACCATATTTTAAATCGACACTCCAAAGAAAGAGTGGGAAACCTACATATAACACCTTCATGAGTAATATTCTGAGAGAAAAAAAAACTCAATAGAATTGAATGATATGTTTAGATGAAGATGCCTCTCCCTCACCATCAAATTTAACTTTTGACAAGAGAATGACTATCTTTGTAGGAGTGATACGAGGTACATAATAAAAAATAAATCTCTATATAGGGATTTTTTAATGATCCATTAATGATGATAAAATAATTAACAAGAAATATTCCATAGGATCAAATTGTCATCTAGCCCTCCGTCTAGTTCCATTTTGTTGACACAAGAAAAAATGCCCCATGCTAGCATGAGGGAGAATTTCCTGATGGAGGGTCCCAATTAGACTTGATCTTGTTTGGTATGATGATCTCCACCAGTATGTGGGTTCAATTACTGTTAACTAAATGGATTTCTCTCCGCAGAGATATTTGTTCATTTAAATTAGACTAAATCCTAAATGCAGTCCTATTGTAATGTTCAAATGTAGTCATATTCTAACAATAACAATGATCAATTGCAGACATATGATTCTACTTATGGAAACATAAATAGTTCATATTTCTCACTAAGAAACCATACTAGAATACCCATACACATATAAATTAAAATGAATGTGTCCTTGAAATTGAGTCCATAATCCATTCAAAATCATTTCCTACAAAGCTAATTGACAAAAGTGACAAATCGATACATCTAGAGAAAACAATCAACAATTGTGCATAATTACAGGAATAAACCATGAATTAGCTTCCCCCTGTATTCATTCTTAGAAATAGTTCACCTGAAATAAGTATAAGATAAATACAGGAGATTTCAAATTCATCCTTAATATTGATAAAGAGTTATACACAACCCAATTATCCATCCCCTCTCTTATTGAGGGAAAAATTGCATTTATAACATTTTCCAGTCACTTCCCGTGGAACTGTTCCTCATCTGGAATATTCATCTCTTCTCTATCTCATGCATTCACAAATATTCCTCTTTGTAGACTCTTCATTTTCTTAGTGTTCCTATCTTCATTAGGACTCTTCACCTCCTCATGCATTCCTATCAAAGAAGCAGTAATGAAAAAAAGTATAAATTGACTTATATGTGAGCAAAAGAAAGGCATTGACAACTGCATAAATAAATTGAAATCTGAGAATTTATTGATGTCAATTAGGAAAGAGAAACTATTTCTTATTATCCTTTAATTTCTAAACATCCCAATGATTTTGATCTTTTGTTTTCCCGATTTGGCCTTCAAAAACTCAAGTTATGAGTTGCGGAACAATTCACGGACAATATCCAAGAAAATTAATGCCTATTATTTTCTCGGTTTTTTTGAGCATTTTTGTTGTCAAATTGATCTAGGTGGATCTTGGAGGCCATCCAATGTTTCCACTGAATCAACATTTTTGATCTTGTGGTTTTGATAAACCATGATATTCACTCTTTTTATGGGGAATGAAATGTAATTCCATCTCCATTTGTTAATTACAACCATCATATGTACATGCCTACAATGTTAATGCACCGGATCCCATTATATCTGTACAGTTAAGCGCATTTAGGATATAATAGTACTGGGATGGCTGACCTCCAGAGAAGTCTTAGTGTTTTACATGCCTATGGAATTTTGTAATCTTAGACCAATTTATACAACATGCATCATGCCAATTATTCTTCTTTCACTCTCCCATATATAATCAAGGAGAAGGAGGTCCTTTGAGTATGCAATGGAGTGTGATGTAATTATTATTGTGAATGAGTGTAGCCAAAATATCTTCTCAGAGATAGGTTACCACCATTCCAGTGAGCTCATTTCACTCTACATTTTTACAAATCCAACATATATCGTTCATTAATATAAATTGAGTATTATTGTATCTATGCATTTATGCCATATTTCTATGTTTTATCTTATATCCTCATAAATCCAAATAAGTGGTATCAAAGTAGTCAGCTCCTTGTATTTTCTCAATGCATATCCTTGATGAGTTCAGAGTATAGAGAGTTAGGTATTGAGCTATTTTTTCTTAAGGAAAACCACTATTTTTAGCCCAAGTGACCTCCCATTGATCCAGATGGATATTGGTGGCCACCCGCATATTCCAACTGGCTCCTCGTGTCCATTTTTGTTCAACACGTCTTTCTGTACTGCTTTATAATAGTGAGTTATACACTTATGGGGTTGTCTGAAGTCTCACACATTCTCTAGGTGGATACGAGTGGCCTCTTGCCTATTTTTATGTTTTCATGTCAGCACATCTTATTGTACTTTCATGGCTATTTTGAGGCCCTAAACATTGTTTTTTTGGCTCACCACAGTCATATTGTAGACAGAGTTAGGTTATAATGGTGTAATGTGTAGTTCTTTGAAAGACCTTTCCAATGAGCTATCACGTGCCTAAACTGAAGGTCATATGAAAAAGTTATGACCCTAGAAAGTTGAGGTACCAAATTACACCAACTTACCCATAGGGCCCACATGACTTTTGGCATTTCACCTTCTAGGGTTAGGTTTTTGGATGTCTAGGGTTTTGGCATTCATGAGTAATATGAAAATGGCCTATGGAGCCTCATTGTAATCCATTATACTCAAACAGATGTGCATAACAACCACATCTCTTCTCAAAGATAGCTACCACCATTCAAGCAAGTTTCAGTTATGTAGTTTTATAGTTTCATCCTATTTCATTATTTAATAAACAATATTGTTCATTGAATATTTGTGTTATTCTTCCTATCTCTATGTTTATGGTATTCAGTCTCTAATCAATTTGTTCCACTCCTAAATATGGATTAGTGGTATCAGAGTGGTCTGCTCTTCATTTATTTTTCTTCATGCATGTCCCCAACAAGGTCTGGGTACAATAAGTTGGACTCAAACCAATCGAGCCATTACTAGAACGGTCACGCCGAGCCCAACAATAACCCATGGGAGACAAAAATAAAGATGATGGAGTAGGAGATCCTATTAAAATGATTCTCGAGGAAGCCCTTGCGTGACAAAGGAACGAAATGATGGACAACTTCACGTAGATCCTTCGATGGTCTCCCACAGGAAAAGCAACTTCATCAGGTAGTCATGCAACCCCCTTCAAGGTACAAGTAAATTTTTATATTCCATTATTTGAAGGAATGATAGATGCAGATGTTGTAGATAAATGGTTAAATCTGCTCGAAGGATATTTTTTGGTTCATAATTTTTTCGATTGGGAAAAGATCACTTTTTCACTCCTCGAGGTCATTCCCCATGTTAAAGAATGGTGGGATACCTACTCTGAGCACAGGGCTATGGAGGAATATGCAATTTTTGTGGTTTCCCCTACATGGGATTCCTTTCAAGATTCCATTAAAGAATAGTACTACCCTGTTGGAAGCTACGAGGACCAGTACGCTAGATGGACCAACCTACGTCAATAAAGGGACCAGACAATACCATACTTCACCAATATTTTCCATACCCTCCGCACCAAATTATGTATCAAATATTATGAGCGTCATATGTTGCTCAAATACCGTGGTTGTTTTCATAGATACATTCAAATAGAAATGGAGTTCCTAGACATCGCCTCATTGGGAACAACTTACAGATACTTTGTCAAAATTGAGCAAGAATTTAAGTAGAAACGTCGAGAGTTTGGATCTACAAACCCCTCATAACTGAAATAGGGAAAAGGAAACCCCAACCCACACAGTAGGGGATCGTCATGATTTCCACCCTTAAGACAATCCATCCAAGCCACAACACAATAAGGGAAAATGGAAGACAAAGAAGGACATGGGAAAATGGTGTGAGTACCATAAAATTCCTTGGCACAACACCGATGAATGCCACTCCAAGCAGCCCCTTGTGGTCAAGCTGAAGGCTTCTGAGTCAAAGGTCGATTCTGAGTCCAAGTCAAATCATGAAGGAGGGAAGTGAATTATCGATGTTGAACCCGGTTCTGTGGTCGCTACCACCAAATTCTAGTCAAGCGAACCAGAAGAACTAGAGGAAGGGGAACGCCTTTTTCACTGGCAGATGTGGGTCAAGGGGGATCTGATTCACTTCACTATCGACAACGGTAGTCCAAAGAACCTAATTTCATCAGAGGTATTCAAGTGGCTAAACCTACCAATGACACTGTACCCACAACCCTACACCATCGACTAGCTTCATCAAGGAAGAGATCTTCGTGTCAACCAACAATGTCGTCTTTCCTACGACATCAAGCCTTTCAAAGATGAGGTACGATGTGATATTTCTCCCCTTGAAGTTTGTGATGTTATTTTAGGAAAACCATATTTGTGGAAGCATCATTCTATGTATGATTCTATACCCCGTAGTGTTATTATTACTTTGGGTAGACAATTGTACAGGATACCAGAGGTGGCACCGCCTATTGCTATTTCTTTAATCTCTCCTAAGAAATGTAGTAAGGTCATTTCACAGACTGGGAAGTTCATATTCTTTGTGATCCATGATCATAGTAAGTAGAAGGTCACCGCCACATCCATGACCTCTACACAACACCTCTCTTTGCAACATAAGAAAGTGGACAAGATCGTGGAATAATACATAGACATCTTCATATCACCTACAAGGGTACCAACACACTGCCAAGTCAAGCATCCAATTGATCTGAGCCCCAGTGCACCTCTACCTAACGGACCAGTCTATCAATTCTCACTGATCAAGAATCACAAAATCAGGCATTAGATCCAAGATCTTCATCAAAATGGGCACATCAAACCCAACTCCTCACCTTGCGGAAGCCTGATTGTACTAGTGCAGAAGAAGGACGAGACTTAGTGACTCTGAATTGATTACAAAGCTTTAAACAAAATCATAGTAAGGAACCACTATCCCATTCCAAGGATTGATGACCTTCTTGACCAACTCAAGGGGGCCAAGTTCTTCAGCAATATTGACCTGAAGTCGGGATACCACTAGGTTCCCATTGAACCAACGAATGTATGGAAGACAACCTTCAAGTCTAATGAAGGTATCTAGGAATGGATATTCATTCCCTTTGGCTTAACAAATGAACCAACCACATTCATGAGGTTGATGGATGATGTATTGATACCCTTCAACAACTTCTTTGTGGTATTATATTTGTATGACATCCTCATCTTCAGCAGAATGTGGGAGGAGCACATGCGGCATATTCAGCAGGTTTTGAGCACTCTATGGAAACACAAGCTTTATGCCAACTTGGAAAAATGATATTTTGGCATGAACAAGGTTCAATACCTGGGCTATATTGTTGATGAGCATAGTGTACATGTTGATCCAGCTAATATCCAATTCATCTATGAATTTCCATCCCCAACCACACTGACCGAGATTTGGATATTCTTAGGAATCACCAATTTTTACCGACGGTTTGTGTTGGGATTCTCTCATATTTCCTAGGCCCTCAGCTAGGTGACCAAGGGTAGTGGTAGGGCCAAGTTTGTCTGGGGGAAGTATAAGCAATGACCATTCAAATATCTGAAACATCATTTGTGCTCAGCTCCGTTACTCTCATTTCTCGATCTGCAACAACCATTCGAGATTGAGACTGATGTATCTGACTATGTTGTGGGTGCAACTCTCACTCAACACAGGCATCCGGTGGCATACCATAGTGAGACACTCTCTAATACTATCTGTAAATACCCCACCTATGATAAGGAAATGTATTCCATTACACAAGCCTGTTGTCAATGGAAACATTACATTCTGGGGATAGAGACGATCATACACACTGATCACAAGCCTCCGCAGTTCATATAGACAAAAGGGAAATTGTAGAAATACCATCATCAGAAGTGGTCCACCTACCTATAGTAGTTTGATCTCAACATAAAGAATAAGAAAAGTGTCTCCAATCATGTCGCTAATTGACTCAGTCGGCTTCCTGTGGCTACACTTACCATTGTGCTCCATTCCTGTGGACATGAAACATCGGAGTGGCCCCAACTTTACTAGAAAGATTCAGACTTCACCACCAGATATCATCTCCTAGGTACAGGAACCATTGTCACTGATTTTCACATTCAAGATGGACTCTTATGCCACCTGTGCCATCTCTGTGTTCCTACAAGCGAGTGTGCAAAGCTGATTTGGGAAGCCCACCAAAGTCAAGTGGCGAGACATTTTGGCGTAGAGAAAACTGTGGTCGTCCTTCAAAAACATTTTTATCAGCCAAAACTTCGACTAGATGTCAGCAAGTATATCAAATATTGCACTATTTCCTGCACCATTTCCAAGCCGACCATCAAGAAGCAAGGCTTATACACCCCTCTTCCTATTCCTGAGAAGTCATGGGAGTCCATCTCCATGGATTACATGTCTAGTTTTTCGTCTAGCAAGCATGGAAATAACTGTGTGTTTGTGTTCATTGATCAATTTTCAAGGATGGCCATCCTCACAGCCTGTAAGAATACTATCACAGCGGTCGATACTTCCAATATCTTCATAGAATGAGTTTGGGTTCACTTTGGGATACCACAGAACATCATATTCGACCGAGACAACAGGTTCCTCAGAACCTTTTGGTCGAGTCTATGGTCTTTTTTGGACACCAAGCTCACAAAATTCACTTCTTTCCACCCACAAACTGATGGCCAAAACCAAGTCGACAATCAGATGATTGTGCACATCCCGCACATGTACAATTCTAAGTAGCCCCATACATGGGATGAGAGTCTCCCATATGTCCAACATAGTTACAACAAGGCTCTCCATAGTTCAATCGGCCATAGCCCATTTCAAGTGGGTCTGAGATTTGCACCCTTGTGACCCATTGATGTTGCACTTCCTCTTGCCACTGCACAAACAGATGCTTTCTCTGATTAGTCTGCATTCGAAAAATCCACCAGATTCATTAAGAAGATCTAGCACATCCGCCAATAGGTCCAGGAGATTTTGTAGAAATCCAATGCTAAGTACAAGCAGCGTCGTGATAAACACACAGTACCACACCAATTTCAGGTTGGCGACAAAGTCTGGCTACATTTGTAGAAGGATCATCTCACCGGGCCCCATTGGAAGCTTTGACCACTTCATTATGGGCCTTACACTATCACCAAGGCTATGGGTAGAAATTCTTTTGAGCTCAACACTCCACCCTTCCTTGGTCTATATCTAGTATCCAATGTGGACCTCCTTGGACCATATTTTCCACCATTATTGGACACCTATGATATCGCCGAACAATTGACACCAACAAAGCTCAACCCTGACTGTATGGAACAAGCATCCACAGATAAGATATTGGACACACAGGTCAAAGGCACTCACCAACAACAGATCCAACTTTATCAGGTTTTCAAGGCAGGGCAACTCCTACACCAAGGAAAGTGGCTCACCCACGGAAAAATCCATTAGAATTTTCCTCACCTGATGGGGGAAATCAATGCAATGAATAACATTCCTTCCTAAGGGGGGAGAATTGATCCAGATGGATATTGGTGGCCACCCACCTATTCCAACTGGCTCCTCATGTCCATTTTTGTTCAACATGTATTTATGTATGTCTTTATAATTATGAGTTCTACACATCTAGGGCTATTTGAAGCCTCACACATTCTCTAGGTGGATACAGGTGGCCTCTTTCCTAATACAACTGGCCTATTTTGTATGTTCTCATGTCAACAAATCTTGCTATACTTTCAGGGGTGTTTTGAGTCCCTAAACATTTTTTCTTTGTCTCTCCATAGATAAACTATAGAGAGAGTCTGTGTCTAATAGAGAAATGTGTATTTCTCTAAAATACCTTTCCAATGGGCTATCCCGTGCCTAAAACAAAGGTCATATGCAAAATTTATGACCCTAGGAAGTTGAGGTACCAAATTACACCAACTTACCCATAGGTCCCACATGAATTTTTGCGTTTCACCTTCTAGGGTTAGGTTTTTGGATGTCTAGGGTTTTGGAATTCCTGAGTAATATAAAAAGGGCATATGGAGCCTCATTGTAATCCATTATGCTCATATGTATGCACGTATCATCCACATCTCTTCTCAGAGATAACTACCACCATTCGAGCAAGTTTTAGTTCTGCAGTTTTACAGTTTCCACCTATTTCATTATTTAATAGAAGACATTGTTCACTGAATATTTGTGTTATTCTTCCTATCTTTGTGGTTATGGTATTCAATCTATAATTAGTTCGTTCCACTCCTAAATCTGGATCACCCATGGTGGAAGAAAAGAGAGACAATAGAGCAGGATATGCTTTCAAGATGTTGCTTGAGTAATCCCTCATGCAACAGAGGAATGAGATGATGGACCTCTTCGCTCAGATCCCATAACATGTACTGATGGAAGCAAAGGAATATTCGACAATAAACCATTTTATAGGTATGGTATCCTTCAAGGTACAAGTCAATTTTGATATACCCTTTTTTGAAGGCCAGATAGATGCAGATGTTATAGAAAAATGGTTGAATATCAATATATGAGATGGACAACTTTGCGTCAAGAAAGTGACTAGTCAGTGTCGGATTACACTAACTTATTCCATACCTTACACTCAAAGTTTCATATTAGATACTCTAAGAGGAACTTGGTTCATAAGTACCGTAGTGGTATACACAGGTACATCAAAACAAAGATAGATTTCTTGGAAATCTACTCACTAGGAGTTTCTTATCAATATGTATTCAAAATCAAGCATAAATTCAAGTAGTGGATTAAGTAGGAGTTCAGGTTTGCAAATAACCCACAACATAAGAATGTAAAAGGAAACCATAGTGAAGGAAAAAACAAGGAGAGTAAATATCAAGAAAATCATCCCAACCTTTCGACTAATAAGGGTAATGAGAAGTCGAATAAGGACACCGGAAAGTGGTGTGAGTTCCAAAAAATCATCTGGCACAACACCTATGAATGTTTCTCGAAACAATCAGTGCTAGCTGAGTTCAAAGAAAAATAATTAGAACTTGATTTGGAATTTTATTCAGAGCACAATAAAAGGGAAATTGATCATCAATTCAAAACCCATTTGTGCCATCATGGCCACCATAATCCAACTGGAAGAACCAAAGGAACCTGAGGATGGAGAGAACCTATTCCATTTCTCCCTTACCCAATGGTCTAATCTAAAGATTCTCCCTTCCAAATAATGAGAGTCTTCCATATGTTCAATGTAGCTCTATTGGTCACAACCCTTTTCAAGTGTGCTTGGGGTTCCAACCATTAGACCCCATTGTTATAGCTCTTTCAGGTGCATATTCACTGATAGAGTCCTCCGACAGCCAAACCAAGGAAGATCATGCAACTAGATTTGTTGAATGGATCCAAAACCTCCAACTACAAGTTATTGACATCCTTCAACAAGCTAATGCAAAGTACAAGAAAGACAACTAATCCAACAAGGATAGTGGCTCACCAAGGTTCCAATTCATCAAAAATTTCCCCGTCTCCTAAGGGAACTTGACACAAAGGGGACCATTTCTTCCTAAGGAGGGATGAATTATCAAGGTGGATCTTGGTGACCATCCACCTTTTCCATTGAATCAAAATTTTTGAGTCTGTCATTTTGATAAACCATGATATTCACGCTTTTTATGGGGAATGTTATGTAATTCCATCTCCATTTGTTAATTACAACCATCATATGTACATATCTACAATGTTAATTCACTAGATTCCATTATAACTCTGTAGTTAAGTGCACTTGGGCTAGAGTAGTACTGGGATGGTGACCTCTCGGGAAGTCCTAGTGTTTTACATGACTATGGAATTTTGTAAACTTAGACCAATTTGTTCCACATGCATCAAGGGGATTACTCTCTTCTCACTCTTTCATATATAATCAAGGTGAAGGAGGTCCTTTAAGAATGAAATGAAGTCTGATGTAATTCTTATTGTAATTCGTCTTTTCATAAGGTATAATCCTCGCTATCAGTCCAAAACGACCGGTACCGAAGTCCCAAAATGATTTCATTTCTTTTTTATAATAAAAGACAGAAAGCTCAAGTGTTTTTAAAGTCTAGATGCACGTTCTGTAAAGTAATTTTAATCACGATAAATTAAAACCCTAAAGGAGTTAATTAACCATATTTTAACCTTTCGTGATTGGGGTTTACTTAGAACAATACGTTTTCAATACATTTTGAATCACAGAATATCGATTCCCGATTTCCCGAAAGAAGTGGAAGTCAGTCTCAATCCTGATTAATTAAAACTAATCCCATCGCGATTTTGGGATTCGGGGTTTAGTGGTGACATACCTCATGTAAGCGTGATCCCCGAAACCCTGAAATGCAAAGTCCCAACTCAGTACCGAAGTTAAGGCCTAAAACTAATCTCATCATGATTTTGGGATTCGGGATTTAGTGGTGACATACCTCATGTAAGCGTGATCCCCGAAACTCCGAAATGTGAAGTCTGGACTCAATACCAATGTTTAAAGAGAACTAAATTCGCTTTAAAAATACATTTAATGGTAATTAAATTTCATAGGTACTTTCTTTTTTTAGTTCACGTCAAATGAGATCTTTTGAATTTTGATTTTAGAATTGTCGAAATACGACCACATTAATAATGGATAGATGGTGATTTCTATGACACAGATGTGTATCTCAGAAATATTCTCTACATTAAAGGTATTAAATTCTTGCCAGTCCCGTCAGTACTTTCACCATAAAATGAGTTAAAAGAAAATTAAAGGTCTGTCTTTTGAAACTTATTCTCGCTCTTTCTATTAGGATTAATTCACATCCATCCGAGCTTACACACCTCTCTTTCGTGATAGGTTCTCGTTTCAATACGAAAGACATGGCACCAAAGAAGGGATCCAAGAAAAGTGAAGATATAGTTGAGTTTCCTACCCCAGAGGGAGATTTCATATCTGACAACACGCCACATCCTATCGACTCGATCAAATCATGGAGACAAATATATGAAAATCTGGATTATGAGATAAAAAATTCCCTTAATGATTCCGAGAATCACCTTCGGGACATAGTAGAATTAGAACTTCACAAAATCGTAACACGCCCACAACTCATGGCGTACAACGACATGATCAGTTGGCCTTTGGACAAGGTTGATATTCCAACAAGAAGCATTTCAAATGACCAAGGGGCCATTATCAACTCATTCAGACTTGAACATATCCAGGTTATGTACAAACTCTCACCCAATCCTAAATTCATTTACAATGCCAAATTTACAGCTGAATTTCAGAGAAAGGAATGCACTGAGGAAGACCAAACTTACCCTGATTTAATCAAAGGTTGGTGGAGATGTCCATCAAAATTTAGGGCCGATACCCACGGAATTTATGCCACGGCCTCTTTGAATGAGTACATGATTTATGTAGCCATGATGCTGTGTAGACTCTTCGACAAAAAGAATCCCTGTCATTTCCCCACAGAATGGGTGCCCTTTTTAGAAGAAGCATCAGAAGGATATAGTTTCAACTTGGACAAGATTTTATCTGATAATATAGCCAAAGAGGTTTTGGATTACAGAGTTGTAAGAGCTCGAGGTCAACCAGTGGCCTTTTACATGTTATCATACATCATGG